>OY740799.1:3831941-3836941 GCA_963514005.1 Raja brachyura
TTACTCCAGCACTCTGTGAAACGTCACCTATCCATGTTCTCCACAGATGCTGCCCGACCCGCTGAGTTACTCCAGCACTCTGTGAAACGTCACCTATCCATGTTCTCCACAGATGCTGCCTGGCCCGCTGAGTTACTCCAGCACTTTGTGTCTTTTTTTGGGGGGGGGGGGGGGGGAACCAGCACTTGCAGTTCCTTGTGTACACATTCTCCATCCTTAATGCTTCAGCAGCCGCCAGACGTCGAATTGTTCCCAAATTGTGCTCGAGGCCATCGTTACAGCTAAGCACTTTAAATATTCTTTCTTATTTAGATTTGAATTGGTTAAATTGAGGGTGCATTTTTATTTAAAGTGCCTATCGGTTTAATAATATTTCATTTATTAATTCGCGCGGGGCGTATGAAGGAACTGCAGATACCGGTTCAAACCGAAGATCGAGACAAAATGCTGGAGTAACTCAGCGGGACAGGCAGCATCTCTGGAGAGAAGGAACGGGTGACGTTTCGGGTCGAGACCCTTCTTCAGACGGTATCAATTGATGCAGCGCGCTTAGGTGTATTGGTTCAAAAGAGCAACGCAGATGCAACACTTTAAACGTGGCAGATTACTATTGTGCAACATCTTGGCTACATTTTCCTTATGATACAGTTAGGTGACAAATGGAAATGCAGGCGATTGGTCGATCATCCATTTGTGATCATTTACAAAAGGGAAACATATCATTAAACGAGCCAGCCCGGTTATCTAAAAACAGCTCAACAAACATATCTTGCTATTTTGTTATCTGCTTGTTAACAAAATGTTATCAGACTCCCTTAAACAGCAGCATTACTCAGAGAGTCTATCAGTAATGAAGTATTGGGAGCCCATCAATTAGTCCAGGGGCGTTTATTACATAAAAACCCACAATCAGATGCATTTCTGCAACGCCCTGACAAAATCCTAGTTTAAAAAATATAACGAGGTTGGACCTTTCTGAATTCTGGCAGATGTAATTTTAACATCGAACGATCAGAACCATTCGGCTTTTCATTGTTGTTCCAATGGACGAGATTACACGTGTGAGATTCTGTTGGGCAAGGGACCATCCCGGGAACTAGTGAAAATGTTATTATATTCATCGCTGGAATCATTCCAATCGATTGGCGGTGGCCGGTTATTTTTTTCACCAGCAATGATCGGCCCATTGACAGCCACGCCGTTGTAATATTGTCCATGAAAGCTGACCCGTTGGTTCGAGAGTAAACCAGCGGTAAATATGCTGCAGGGAGTGTGGGGGGGGGGGGGGGGGGGGGCTAGATTTATGTGGACTTAAACTGTGCATCTCTGGGCGAGGCAAACTCCGCGGGGCACAAAGAGAGGGGCATTTAATTACGCCAGTGTGGTGGTCGCACCGTGATATTCCACAGTGCATGGAACAAGTAATGACATTCATCATCATCTTTGGGGAGAACCTTCCCATATTGTAAGCAATCAATTAAAATAAAATATATATATCTCTAAATAAATTTGGCAAACGGAATATGCAAAATTGTTGTTTGTTTTCGCGTCTCAGCGAGCTGCCACGTTTATATATCTATATATATATATATATATTATCTATATATATATTATATATATAGATAATATAGATGTACATATTATATATATATATAGATAAATGTATGTACGTATATAAATATATATTGATATATATATATCAATAAAACAATTAATAAATATATATAAATATTATATATATATTAATGTTTTTAATGTATCTGTCTGCCCATTTATCCGTCTATCTATTTATTAATTTATCGATGTATCCATCCATCCATCTATTTTATTTTTTTAGTTATCTATCTACCTATCTATTTATTCATTTATTTGTCCATTTATTCATTTAATTATCTGTCCGCCCATCTATTTATTTAATTAATTAATTATTTGTCTGCCCATTTTAATTGTTTTGGGGGGAGGGGGGGAAATAGGGCAGAAAGGGGGATTGTATATTTCAAGGGGGTAAGTGGGGGGGGGGGGGGGGGTCGTGTGAGGATGAGTGGCAGCGAGTGTGTGTGCGTGTGCGTGTGTGTGTGTGGGGGGGGGGGGGGTAGGGGGTCGTGTAAGGATGAGTGGCAGCGAGTGTGTGTGCGTGTGCGTGTGTGTGTGTGTGGGGGGGGGGTAGGGGGGTCGTGTAAGGATGAGTGGCAGCGAGTGTGTGTGCGTGTGTGTCTGTGTGTGTGTGGGGGGGGGGATAGGGGGGTCGTGTGAGGATGAGTGGCAGCGTGTGTGTGCGTGTGTGTGTGTGTGGGGGGGGGGGTTAGGGGGGTCGTGTAAGGATGAGTGGCAGCGAGTGTGTGTGTGTGTGTGTGGGGGGGGGGGGTTAGGGGGGTCGTGTAAGGATGAGTGGCAGCGAGTGTGTGTGCGTGTGTGTGCCTGTGTGTGTGGGGGGGGGGAATAAAATCTGCGTCGTTGAATCTGCGGTCGATGACTTTGTGGCGACCTTTTTTGAAGCTGCCCTCCCTCCTATGCATGCGGAATAATGGTTCCTTTGCCCGGCATGGAAATGTCCTCGGCCCTATCGCTCTCTCCATAGCAACGATCAGTCATAATCTAGGAAGGATAAATGAGTTATGAAAACGCAGAATTGAGGAGGGGATTAGTCCAAGAGTGTCGATCAGGGCGGCGGTAAGATGACACGCAGACCTTGCCTCTGCTTTGCCCTGCGACCGTGTCATTTAAGTTAGTTATTCGAGGGAACCCCCCTCTCGCTCCCTCTCTCTGCAACCCTCAAACTTGTAGCTCTCACATCTATTTCCAACGCACCGTTTCAAAGCTGATATTGCCTTTCAAACCAGTGACTGAAACGGCGCGTTGGAAGTCTGCTGGGTACGCCAGCGGATCCGCCGCTAACTTATTTATTTAAGATTACTTGGATCAATCGAGGCTGGCGGCATTTAAATCCTGCTGAGACGGGAATACGCCGCTAAAACCTCTGGGCCCGAGTCTCAAGTTTGCTCTCATATGCTGGGATATAGACCGTCCCAATCTCGCATTAACTCACAGGGTCGTCGTGACCACAATGCGCCGTGGAGATAATCATCCCCCTCTTTACTTAATCCTCGAAAATGATATGTTGTTATAAGCCAAGCTAAATTTAGTTTAGAAACACTGACCCCTCTGCTCCCCGGTGCTAGTGTGTGTGGACCCGGTGGGCCGAAGGGCCTGTGACCGCGCTGTACCTCTAAAGTATTCGGTAAAGACATGTTTAGAAACACAGCTTCGAACCAGACCCTTCTGCCCATCGAGGCCGCGCCGACCCACGATCGCCGTTCACTCCAGCTGTCTGTCAATCCCATTTTCTCCCCACATTTTTTACAGAGGGAGGGGGGGGGGGGGGACACTTAACACACAAACCAGGACGTCTTTGGGGTGTGGGATGAAACCGGGAGCACCCGCGCGGTCACCGGGAGAACGTGCAAACTCCACAAAGGCAGCACCCGAGGTCAGGATCGAACACGGGTTTGTGGGGCAGTGGCTCTACCCGCGACGCTATTTACTGTAGTGATGGAGAGGAGATAGTGCGCGGGGCTGGAGGGCTGAATGGGAAATCTAACTTTAAAGGCAACAGTTTTAATTTCCATACTCGCACGCAAGCAGACAGCAAGAGCCATCTCCCGCTCTGAGTTTGGGCCCCGGGAAGACAGTTGATTCCCACAACAGGCAGGAGTATTTATTCATCATGTGCGCCGAAAATAACAATGAAGAAGGGTCTTGACCCGAAACGTCAGCTATTCCTTTTTACCCCCACCGCAAATTGGAGGAGCAGCACCTCATATTTCCGCTTGGGCAGTTTACACCCCAGCGGTATGAACATTGACTTCTCCAATTTCAGGTAGTCCCTGCTTTCTCCCTCCTTCCCCTCCCCTTCCCAGCTCTCCCACAGCCCACTGTCTCCGCCTCTTCCTCTCTTCTGCCCCCCCCCCCCCCCCCACCCACCCCCACATCCGTCTGAAGAAGGGTCTCGACCCGAAACGTCACCTATTCCTTCGCTCCATAGATGCTGCCTCACCCGCTGAGTTTCTCCAGCATCTTTGTCTTCCTTCGATTTTTTTTTCCCCCAGTGACGCTTCGGGTCGAGGCCCTTCTTCGGACTGATGCTGCCTGTCCCGCGGAG
Source organism: Raja brachyura (assembly GCA_963514005.1). Next base: position 3,836,101 of record OY740799.1, read on the forward strand.
TTACTCCAGCTGTTTGTGTCTATCTTCGGTTACTCCAGCACTTTATATCTATCTGCAGTGTAAACCCGCACCTGCAGTTCCTTTCTACACATGTACATCGATAATATATAATAAATAAAAGATCGATCAATTAATAACCACTATACAAGTGGAAGAAAACGGTAAGTCTGTCGTGCAATAAGTAACGGTAAGTCTGATGTCCATAATTGATTTCAGTGTTGTGCCGTGTTCACGGGCCTGATGGCTGTAGGGATGAAGTTGTTCTTGAACCTGGAGATTGGGATTTCCAGGCTCCTGCACCTTCTTCCCGATGGTGGCAGCGAGATGAGAGGGTGGTGTGGGTCTCTGACCATGCCGGCTGCCTTTTTGAGGCAGCGCCTCCTGGCGATCCCTTCGATGGTGGGGAGGTCAGTACCTGTGATGGACCTGGCATGTCCACCCCTCTCTGTAATCTCCTTCGTTCTATGTCCGGTTACTTCTTCTGTGTCCCTATCATTTTCATTAACCACCGGTACCTTATCCTCGACCCCAAATGTAGGTCTGGGATATTCAAGTCAGTGTAATTGGGACATCTGGAGTAGATGGGACATGTTGGGCGGTGTGGGCGAGTTGGACATAAGGGCCTGTTTCCAAGTTGTATGACATAGAGTCAATGTCCCTATGACTCTGTGGTCCATGTCTCTGTGGTCTATGTCTCTGTGTATCTATTTTTCTGTGGCCCATGGCTCTATGGTACACAAAATGTTGGAGAAACTCAGCAGGTGCAGCAGCAACTATGGAGCGAAGGAGCTATGCAACGTTTCGGGCCGAAACCCTTCTTCAGACTGTGATTGTCTGAAGA
>OY740799.1:3839441-3843263 GCA_963514005.1 Raja brachyura
AGTGTGAAGGCTAAACGACATATATTTATACCAGAGATTGCTGTGAAGCATAGTCTATTTTTTTTTGTGCTTGAGTTCGCGAATCTCTGCAAACAGCCATTCGCAAAGCAGCTTAAAGACTGTCTTAATAATACCATAATGAATTCCCGAATGAAGTTGAACTAGATAGAGTACAGACAGCAGTAAAAAGAAAGTTCTTTTTAATCGTCTCATTGTTACGGCAGCCACAATGAGGAGCATTTATTTGGAAAAACACATTTTTTGTTAAACTCAGTTTATTAATGCTTGACTCAAAAAAATAATAATAATCGGGTAGACGCATAATCTCTTTCCCAGAGAAGGGGAACTGAGAACCAGAGGGCATGGGTTTAAGGTGAGGGGCGAGGGGGAGGAGGGGAGGGGGGAGATTTAATATGAATTTGAGGGGTAACTATTTCTACACGAAGTAGCGGTGGGTGTATGGAACGTGCTGCCAGAGGAGGTATTTGAGGTTGGCACTATCCCAATGTTTCACAAACAGGTACATGGGTAGGACAGGTTTGGAGGTAGTTGAGGCAGGGACTATCACAACGGTTTACATTTCAACTACATTAAAAAACGGCCGTGACAACTGGATTCAAAAATACTATTAAATATATGCGGAATTCTAAGCACAACAAACTCTTAAAAAAATGCGGGAAGGAATTGCAGATGTTGGTCTAAACCAGAATGCTGGAGTAACTCAGCGGGACAGGCAGCATCTGTGGAGAGAGGGAATGGGTGACGTTTCGGGTCGAGACCCTTCTTCAGGCCCGATGCAACACCCATTCCTTCCGCCAAGAGAATTCAGGCTGTCCCGCTGAGTTGCTGTTTAAAATGTTGTTGGTACAAAGGCAATTCGCAATGAACCGGTAAAGCGGGCCAAGCGGGTGAAAGATATCTCCAGCTATCTAACGTGTCTCTGCTTTTTATCGATACCAATACATTATTAGATATGAAACTGCGTTATAGAATTGTTTCAATCCAGTCTGAGTATTATAATTACTTAATTATTAAAAAATAAATCTGTCTGCCTGTAACATCAGGTAATAATACGAATAGGATATATACTTTTTTTTTAAAAGTCCTATTTAACTCCAGAGGCGATCGTGTGTCGATTTGTATTCTTATAAGATGGTTGGAGCTATCATTCCAACTATCTTAAAGATAGCGGAGTCAGGGGATATGGGGAGAAGGCAGGAACGGGGTACTGATTGGGGATGATCAGCCATGGTCACATTGAAAGGCGGTGCTGGCTCGAAGGGCCGAATGGCCTACTCCTGCACTTATTGTCTATTCCAATGTATACATTTATCATAAGGTCACAAGGAATAGGAGTAGAATGAGGCCATTCGGCCCATCAAGTCCACTCCACCATTCAATCAATGCTGATCTATCTCTTCCTCCTAACCCCATTCTCCTGCCTTCTCCCCATAACCCCTGACACCCGCACTAATCTGTTCCCGGGACACCGCTTCCATTTCACATCCCGTCCCCAACCGTCCTGCCCGACAACTCAGGGCGGCACGGCGGCGCAGGGGTAGAGTCGCTGCCTCACAGCGCCAGAGACCCGGGTTCGATCCCGACTACAGGTGCTGTCTGTACGGAGTTTGTACGTTCTCCCCGTGACCTGTGTGGGTTTTCTCCGGGTGCTCCGGTTTCCTCCCACACTCCAAAGACGTGCAGGTGTGTAGGTTAATTGGCTTTTTTAAAAATATATCCTTGGTGTGTGTGTGGAATACAGGTTGGTCGGTGGGCGGCGCGGACTCGGTGGGCCGAAGGGCCTGTTTCCACGTTGTGTCTCCAAACGAATCTAAATTTCTTAAGGCGACCAGCGACCCCTTTGTACTTTGTGGGATCTGCGATCGGGTCTGTCGCATGTGGGACTAGTGTAGATGGGACATGTTGGCCGGTGTGGGCAAGCTGGGCCGAAGGGCCTGTTTCCACGCTGTATCACTCTATGACTCGACACCAGTTTAATCTTGTCTGAGAATGAGAAATCAGGAATACATCGAAAGGCTCGCCGCGATCCTGGACCCGAAACTGATGCAACCCCAGTTTCAGCCGCCACCTCTAACCCCCTCACACCATCGCGTCCACACAACCCATCTGTAATGTCATCCCGAATCTATGCCTGCTCTGGATTGTCAAGGCTGCCAAAAAAAACATTGTGGTTTGGGTTATCTTGTAGATGTCCAATGTTGATGAGATTCCTATTGTACATTTACCCAAATACAATAACGATTTTGATATCAAAAAAACAATTGCCCGGAGGATATGTTTTATCACCAGCCTTTGTTTTAAACACAGGGGGGGTGGGGGCGGACTGGTGTTTCGCATGTTGAAGAGTGGGGGGGGGGGGGGGGGGGGGGGTAGTGGGTTGGAATTATATCGGAGGCGAGGCGAGAGAAACAGGGACGAGGAGGTTGATGTGAATCCGCTAATTAAAGGCGCAAATATAATGCCAGTGTGTTACTGGCAAGGAATTTCAGATACGTGGAGCTAATTTTAAAGAAACGCAGTTGATTATGTGGGTGTCGATATGAATACATATCGTCTCAAGTGTCGTATTTAAACGTGTGGGTGATTTAAAACAAAAGAAGGGATGTCAGTGTGATGCCGTTTAATGCTCTCGAACTGATGCACAGACCATTGAAATTGTCACGTCTTTCAGACGGGTTTAAATTGCAACGCTATGACCCCCCCCCCCCCCCCCCAATCCCACCCCTCCCCACCGCACCTAAAGAGATCCCTGAACCGTGTTTGGGGGGGTTGGGGGGGGTCCGATTTTTCAAAGCCCACGCCACCGTCGTGCCAAACGCTAGGTTGTAAAATGTGCGTCGAAAATGCTCTCAAGTGAAGAGTTGAATTAAGACTCAGCGTCCTCAGCCCCGCTTGTAGATCGAGCCGTGTCTTTCGTTTGGCCAAACTATAGTGAATCTAGCAGAGAAATTAAGAACACGCGGTTGATAAAAAAATGTGTTTTATGGACGAAATTGTTATTAAAAAAAAGATCCCAGCATCTCTCTCTAGGCGTGAACAAGAACAAGCGGGGATTCCTTAATGGAATCAATATATTAATACGTTTGTTTTCTCAATAAGTACCTGCCAAATAATGCGAGTGTATTGTCGTGTCTAAATCTATCTGGAGAAATTGCATGCATTTTGACACCCGCACTGTCTATAGCGCTTCAAAATAGCTTAACAATTGTCTCAGATACAATGTTTGGTAAAAAAAAAACCTAGGAATTGAGAAACGAAATACTCGCATGTAGAAAATATTCATTTTGTCCACAAATTTCCGTTTTTTTTAATCCCCCCCCCTCCCCACCCCCCTCCCCTCTCATCGAGTTTTCGAATTTGAAGCGTGAATCTGGCATCAATGTGCTCGTATTGTACTCTTTAAAAAGAAAAACCCCCCACACCCGGTAAACGGTTTTACGAATTATATAAGTAACGTGGAAGTAAGGAGGGTTACACAAAAGGCTGGAGAAACTCAGCGGGTGCAGCAGCATCTAAGGAGCGAAGGAGATAGGCGACGTTTCGGGTCGAGACCCTTCTTCAGGGACTGACTCAAATAAACCACGCGGAAATGGCAAGACAAACCAAACACGTTTCAAACAGGTTACAAACAAAAAAATAGATGCTAAGTATTGTTGAGCGCTGAGAATGAAACGGCGCCCCTAATGTTTATGATAATTGCCATTGTTTTTTTTAAAATCCACTCTCCCTGAAACTGCAAGTATTCGAGACGTGGACAAAAAAATGCTGGAAGAAGTCAGCGGGTGCAGCAGCAGCATCTAT
>OY740799.1:3843463-3858463 GCA_963514005.1 Raja brachyura
GCTAATACGTGTTCTCACGGAAAAAAAAAGTTCACATTCTGCTCTTGACAACCCAGTCAGATCAACAGGAGCGAGATTTAAATGGGCTTCACAAAATGGAAATTTGTATTATAGGTGGAGTTATTGAATATTGGAACGTAGGAGTGGAATGAGGCCATTCAGTCCATCGAGTCTACTCCATCATTCTATCAAAGCTGATCTATTTCACCCTCTCAACCCCATTCTCCTGCCTTCTCCACGCCCTTCCTAATCAAAAACCTATCACCCTCTGCCCTAAAAATACCCAATGGCTTGGCCTCCACCGCCCTCTGTGGCAATGAATTCATATTTTTCTTTGGAGGTCTGAAGAAGGGTCTCGACCCAAAACGTCGCCCATTCCTCCTCTCCGTAGATGCTGCCTCACCTGCTGAGTTACTCCAGCATTTTGTGCCTACCTTTTCTTTGGAGGGAAAGGGCAGACGATACTTTTGGTCCCAGGGTGTCATCTGTCCACGCACTGCAAAATTGCCGTCCCGCTGAGTTCCTCCAGCACTTTGCCCTTGTCTCCTAAACTTGTAGCACTTGTTTAAAGGCCCTGCCCTGGTGGGGCAAGAGTTGAGAGTCTAGCGTGTTTTATTGTCGTGTGTCCCAGACAGAACAATGGAATTCTTACTTGCAGCAGCACAACACAATATGCACTCGTAGCACACTGGAGACAACATCAGTAATGAGAGAGAGAAGAAAAAAATCAGTGTGTGCATACACACACTCACACACACACACACTCCCACATGCACTCACACACACGTGTGTGTGTATATATATTTATATATTCACACACTCACACACTCACACTCTCACTCATGTGTATATATATATTTATATATTTACACACTCACACACTCACACACACACGTGTGCGTATATATATTTATATATTCACACTCGCACACTCGCACACTCGCTCGCACACTCGCTCGCCCACTCTCTCGCCCACTCTCTCGCCCACTCTCTCGCCCACTCTCTCGCCCACTCTCTCGCCCACTCTCTCACCCACTCTCACACACACGGGCTCCCCAATTTACGATGCTTCGACTGATGACATTGTGACGTTACGATGGTGCAAACCGCCGTCAATAGCAGTGAACCGCACGCCACGTCCGGTCACATCATCAAATTGTATTAAATGCGTTTCCGACTTGCGATATTTTCATTTTCCGATGAGTTTATCGGAAATTATCCACATCGTAGGTGGAGGAACAGCTGTATACATACACGCACGTACACACACACGTACACACACGTACACACATGTACACACACGCACGTACACACGTACACACAAAAAGACAACCACTATAACAGTGGGTGCAGTGGCGCAATGATGTGCAGGGTGACGGCCCCAGTTTAAGACGGTTCTGTGCATTTGCCTGGAGGTTTCCCATCCATTTAGGCATTTGCAATTACGTCCGGGCCGTTCCAGATAGAATTTGCGTGGGTTTAGTTTTCCATGAGTTTGGGTGTCTGTAAGGACTGTACTCGTGTAGTGTGTGGACTCTCTCTTCAGTCTGAAGTAGGGTCTCGACCAGAAACATCGCCTATTTCCTTCGCTCCATAGATGCTGCCTCGCCCGCTGAGTTTCTCCGGCATTTCCGTCGACCTTCCCTCTGTCACAGCAGAATCATTTTTGTTTAAAAAAAAGGCTTCCAAAAAATGCCGACAATTAAAGTCAATGTGAGAAAGAGGATGCACACAGCTTGCCCCAGTAGCAATTTTGGAATTTATATTATAATCGCTCCACTTTAAAATCCCTACTTATCCTGTATCTGTACACTGTGGACGGCTCGATTGCAATCCTGTATTGTCTTTCCGCTGACTGGTTAGCACGCAACTGAAAATGTTTGTACTGTACCTCGGGGCATGTGACAATAAGACCCGTCAGGTCTCCCAGCAACTGAATCGTAGAGTGTTACCGCGTGGATACAGGCCCTTCGGCCCAACATGCCCCATCTATACTAGACCCTCCTTCCTGCTTTTGACCCATATCCCTCCAAACCTCCTTTCCATATATCCGTCTAAATGTTTCTTAAACATTGGGATAGTACTTGCTTCAACTACTTCCTCCGGCGGCTTGTTCCATACCCCCACCACCCTTTGTGTAAAAAAAAAAATGTACCCTTAAGAGGTACATGATTCCTCTTAAATCTCCCCCCCCCCCCCCCTCCCCCCCTCACCTTAAACCTATGTCCACTGGTTCTCGATTCGTCTCCTCTGGGCAAGAGACTGCATTTTCCCGATCTATTCCTCTCATGATGTTGTACACCTCTATAAGATCACCCCTCATCCTCCTGCGCTCCAAGGAATAGAGACCCAGCCTGCTCAACCTCTCCCTGTAGCTCACACCCTCGTGTCCTGGCAACATCCTCGTAAATCCTCTCAGATGATTTTGTAGCAGGTGCCCTTCTTCAGACTTGAATTCAAGGAAAAGCGTCTCGACCTGAAACGTCATCTGCCCATTCTCTTGGCAGATGCTGCCTGACCTGCTGAGTTTCGCCAGCACTTTGTCTTGTTTTTAAATCAAGATTCCAGCATCTGTCTGAGATGGTGGAAAATTCCCTCTGTTATAACAGAAACAGGAAAAAACAGTAATATTGATTCAAGGCTGTTTTATAAATAAAGGCCCAGAGTGCTGGAGTAACTCAGCGGGTCAGGCAGCATCTGTGGAGAACATGGATAGGTGACGTTTCACAGAGTGCTGGAGAAACTCAGCGGGTCAGGCAGCATCTGTGGAGAACATGGATAGGTGACGTTTCACAGAGTGCTGGAGTAACTCAGCGGGTCAGGCAGCATCTGTGGAGAACGTGGATAGGTGACGTTTCACAGAGTGCTGGAGTAACTCAGCGGGTCACGCAGCATCTGTGGAGAACATGGATAGGTGACGTTTCACAGAGTGCTGGAGAAACTCAGCGGGTCAGGCAGCATCTGTGGAGAACATGGATAGGTGACGTTTCACAGAGTGCTGGAGTAACTCAGCGGGTCAGGCAGCATCTGTGGAGAACATGGACAGGTGACGTTTCACAGGGTTTTGGAGTAACTCAGAGGGTCAGGCAGCATCTGTGAAGGGAAGGAATGGGTGACGTTTCGGCTCGAGACCCTTCGGGTCTCGTCCCGAAACGTCACCCATTCCTTCTCTCCAAAAATAAGTGATTTTTCAAATGGTGCCAATTACTAAGGGTGCGAATTATCTGATATTATGGTATTCTGGAGAGAAGGAATGTGCGACGTTTCACAGGGTGCTGGAGTAACTCAGCGGGTCAGGCAGCATCTCTGGAGAACATGGATAGGTGACGTATCTGGCCAAGACCTTTCTTTAGCCCCGAAGAAAGGTCCCAATCCGAAACGTCACCTATCCATGGTCTCCAGAGATGCTGCTTGACCCGCTGAGTTACTCCAGCACTCTGTGATCCCTTTGGAGAAAATAGTCTGAGTTTGAGTGTTAGTTTATTGTCACGTGTACTGAGGTACAGTGAAAAGCTTTTTGTTGCGTGCTATCCAGTCAGCGGAAAGACAATACATGATTACAATCGAGCCGTCCACAGTGTACAGATACAGGATGAAGAGAATTACGTGAATAGTTGAGTGATGTTTCAGGTCAGGACGGTTCTTCAGACTGACTGCAAGTTTCTGGAAATATTATTTAGTGCAGAAAGTGTAAATAAAACACAATGTTTATTGAGAGTACAATTTAATTTAGAGATACAGCGCGGGTACAGGCCCTTCGGCCCATCGCATCCGTGCTGACCAGCGATCCCCACAAACTAACACTACCCTACACACACCAGGGACAATTTAGATTGATGCCGTGTCAATTAACCTGCAAACCCGTGCGTATTTGGAGTGGGGGGGGGGTGGGGGAAACCGAAGATCTCGGAGAAAAGTTGCGCGATCACGCGCAGAACGTGTAAACCCTGTACCGGCGAGCACTCGTAGTCGGGATCGAACCCGGGGCTCTGGCGCTGTAGGGCAGCAACTCTACATCTGCGCCACCGTGATTTCCCGGTCCGAGCTAAACGCACTTGGTTGATGGAGCTGATGTACGTGTGTGTGTGTGTTAAATGCTGAACCTGTATTTGTTATATTCACCAGTCAGCGGCCAGGCGGGCAGGAACGTCCTGTGCGAATTGTCAGACCACCACCACCACTCTGTGGAGACGGAATGCCAACGGAGACCCCGTCTGCAATGCCTGCGGCCTCTACTACAAACTGCACAATGTGAGTCCATCTCAGCAACTCCGCTACCTGTAGATACACAGAACTGCTGATGCTGGTCAATGCACAGGAAACATTTAGACAGGTACATGGATCAGACAGGTTTGGAGGGATTCGGGCCAAACGCAGGCAGGTGGGACTAGTGTAGATGGGACGCGTTGGCCAGTGTGGGCAAGCTGGGCCCAAGGGCCTGTTTTTCCCATGCTGTTTCCACTCTATGGCTCTATGAGAAAAGGACACCAAGTGCCGGAGTAATGGCGCAGCGGTAGAGTCACTGCCTCCCAGCGCCGGAGACCCGGGTTCGATCCTGACTACGGGCGCTGTCTGTGCGTCAGTTTGTATGTTCTCCCCGTGACCTGAGTGGATTTTCTCCGGGTGTTCCGGTTCCCCCCCCCCCACGCTCCAAAGACGTGCAGGTTTGTAGGTTAATTGGCTTGGTAAAAATTGTCATTTGTCCCTAGTGCGTGTAGGATAGTGTTAGTGTGCGGGGGTCGCTGGTCGGCACGGATGGGGTGGGCCGAAGGGCCTGTTTCCACGCTGTGTTGTCTCTTATCACTCTATGACACCCCTTGTTCCCAGTTTTTGTAAACCAGCATCTGCAGTTCTTGTGTCTACCAATCCTTGTCTTTTGTGCCTCTGGATTGTATCTCTTTGGGGGAGGTGGGAGAGGATTCCTATTATCCACAGCCCAGTGCCCTGCAGATGGACAATGCTCCAAACACCTCTGCAACCAGCTGCCAGAGGAGGTAGTTGCAGCCGGGACTATAGCAGCACATAAAGTACAAGGATGGGGCAGGTTTAGAGGGATATGGGCCAAACCCGGGCAGGTGGGACAAGTGGAGATGGGAGGGTAGGAAGGAACTGCCGGTGCTGGTTTAAACCGAAGATAGACGCAAAAACGTCACCAATCCCTCCTCTCCAGAGTTGCCGCATGTCCCGCTGAGTTACTCCAGCTTTTAGTGTCCATCTTTGGTGAAGGTGGGGCATCATGGGCAAACTGGGCCAAAAGGGCCTGTTTCAAAGTTGTGTGACTCTATGATTCTGTGATGTTGGGCAAATCTGACCCGTACAACTCAATGATTCAAACGCACTTGAGAGAATAGAAGGCCACCGGGTTACAGAGTGGAGATGAGGTGGAGTGAACCTGTAAAAAGGTTAAGTCGATGTCAACACAAATTCAATAAGAGTCCCAGTTTTGTTGTGTTATCGCCAATCAACTGACAGACACGAGCGAGAGAGAGAGAGAGAGAGAGAGAGAGAGAGACTATAATAAATACATCATCTTTAATTCTATTAATATGCAAATTAATCCATATCGAAGGAATGTATTTGGATAGAACTCGTGCCTTGCGATTGGAGAAACACTGCACATTAATGTTGTGGAATAAATTCAGTGAGCCAAAGTAGGCAAGCGATAACAAAAATGAAATTGAAGGCAATTCAGTTGTAAATGAGCTGGAATTCAAGTGCGGAGCGAGTGTAATTGAGTCGAATTGGTTGACGTGTTAATACAGTCGGCGTGCAACTTTTAATCAAATTCTTTGGAATAGCAGTTGACAAAGGGATGGAATCGTGTTCCAGCGCGAGGTTTTTAAAAAAGAAAAATAGAAATGGGAATGATACCCCCCTGAGGGGAGGGGGGGGGGGTTGTATGGGTGGAAGGCGAGATTGGTGTGAGGGAGACCACCTCCGTTGCTAGTTTATGGAGATGGATTTAGGATCTGAGGTAATTGTCATGTGAATGGCGCCGCTGTAATTCAATCAATTAATCTTTATGGTCACAGCAGTGTGAGCGGGCGGGCGGGCTGCATCTGGTGTGCATCTCAGCCCACCTGCCAATAAACCTTCGCCCATGGGCTCTTTCCAGTTGACGTTTGCTGAGTTTTGGGGGTCTGCCTATCTCTGCCCTGACTTTCCACGTTAGACTTTGGAGATGGCGCGCGGAAACGGGCCCCCTTCAACCCAGCGAGTCCGCGCCGACCAGCAATCACCCCGTACGCTAGCACCATCGCACACTTACACACTCACTCGCACGCACACGCACACACGGCCGACCAGCAGTCACTCCGTATGCTAGCACCATCGCACACTTACACACTCACTCGCATTCACGGCCGACCAGCAGTCACCCCGTATGCTAGTACCATCGCACACGCACACACACGCACGCACATGCACACATGGTCGACCAGCAATCACCCCGTACGCTAGTACCATCGCACACTTACACACTCACTCACACACGCACACGCACACACGGTCGACCAGCAGTCACCCCGTATGCTAGTACCATCACACACGCACACGCTCACTCGCACACGCACACACGGTCGACCAGCAATCACCCCGTACGCTAGCACCATCGCACACTTACACACTCACGCACACGCACACACGCACACACACTCGCACACGCACACGGCCGACCAGCAATCACCCCGTACACTAGCACCATCACACACTTACACACTCACCCGCACGCACTCGCACACACACTCGCACACACACTCACACATGCACACACACACATTCGCGCACACATGCACACACACGGACCACGTGAACGTTCCAATCTCCCACCCCAGAATGAAGTTGAGAGGGGAAAATAGATCATCCGTGATTGAATGGCGGAGGCAACTCGATGGGCCGAATGGCCTAATTCAGATACTTGTGGTCTAAGTAAAAATATTTTTTTGATCTCGGGGAGTGTTCTGTGACAAGGGTAGTGCGGAAGTTTACTGATGTTCGTCAATCATTCGAGCTCTCAAATTATCTGATGTTATCCTCAATAATTTCCATATCTTTCATCTATTTTGTGTTTTGACACGGCAGCCCAGACAATACCTCATTAAATCTATTCTTCCCCCTTATCATTGTCTAGCTGGTTATTGTGAGGATATTATGTATCAAAAGCCAAACTACTGTGAGATAAGATTTTTGGTCCAAAGTATGATACTTTTATTTATATTAATGTTTCTTTGTACACGGATGTTAGAAAAATTGTAACAATAGCTGCTGATTCTGCTTTTATTTTCACGGTAATGGATTTGAATAGTTGCTATAATTAAAGTCTAAAAACAATCATACAGATGAAATCTGATGTTAGTTACGTCAATTATATCATTGGGCTGGCATGCTGGCTGGAGTTGCTGCCTCACAGCTCCTGAGATCCGGGTTCGACCCCGACCACGGGCGCTTGTCTGTACGGAGTTTGTCCGTTCTCCCCGTGACCTGCCTGGGTTTTCTCCGAGATCTTCGGTTTCCCCTCCCACTCTCTGTGAAGATTGTAAATTGTCCCTGGTGTGAAAGATAGTGCTAGTGTACAGGGTGTTTAAGAAAGAACTGCAGATGCTGGGAAAATCGAAGGTAGACAAAAATGCTGGCGATCGCCGGTCGGTGCGGACTTGGGTCTGTCTCTGCGCTGTATATCTCTAACGTTAAAGTTAAATTTAAAACATATATTTAAAATGGTGCATTTGCTCAGTCGCGAGTTTTTGTCCAAATACAAAGGATTTTAGACGCAAAAAAGCTGGAGTAACTCAGCGGGTCAGGCAGCATCTCTGGAGAGAAGGGATGGGTGACGTTTTGGCTTCAGACTGAGAGTCAGGGAAACGAGAGATATAGACGGTGATATGGAGAGATATAGAACAAATTAATGAACGATAGGCAAAAAAGTAACAATGATACAGGAAACAGGCCATTGTTAGCTGTTAGGACTTTAGTTGTTAATACATTGGAAGATAGTGTTGGCTTAGGAACAAAATTGTTATGTCAGGAAGTAATACTTTGTACCAGGAAGGTGGTGGAGGAAGATGGAAAGGGGGGTTGATGAAGCCACAGAAAGATGAGTGAAAGCTGCGTCCAAAGTTTAAAATGCATCAATTATCTTATGGGTAATGTACTTCCTTTTATTCTCCATAAACAAGTTAAGGCACAGTCGTGTGCAGGAAGGAGGTGCAGATGCTGGTTTGCACGGAAGCTAGACGCAGCATGCTGGAATATCTCAGCAGGGCCAAGCAGCAACTCTGGAGAAAAGGAACAGGTGATGTTTCAGATCGAGTCTGAATGAGGGTCTCGACTCAAAACGTCACCCATTCCCTTACTCCAGAGATGCTGCCTGTCCCTTCTGAGTTACTCCTGTTTTTTGTGTGTCCATCTTAAACTACAGACGTTATGTATTGTAGAGTGCTCCACCTATAAATTGGAAAATGACAACTTTATACCAAAGATAGACACAAAGTGCTGGAGTCATTCAGAGGGTCAGGCAGCTAGAATTACTGCCTGACAGCGCCAGAGACCCGGGTTGGTTCCGGAGTTTGTGCGTTCTCCCTGTCACCTGCGAGGGTTTTCTCCAAGATCTCCGGTTTTCCTCCCACACTCCAAAGACGTGCAGGTTTGTAGGTCGATTGGCTTGGTGTAAATGTAAATTGTCCCACGTGTTAATGTGCGGGGATCGCCAGTCTCGGCGGGCCGAAGGGCCTGTTTCTGCGCTGTATCTCGAAACTAAACGTTAGCATAAGCTTTTTGAGACGTGGCCTGTGGGATTCAAAGTGCTTGTGCGATTAGCCTCTTTGGAACACTATGGCTGTTATGTGGCACTTGTTCATTCACTGCATTCAAGCTTGTGGTTCTGGATCCACTGGCGTTGATTCCTAGCTTGAAGTCATTAGTAAACCAAGTGTTGGAGCAACTTTGTAACTACAGAAGGCATTGCCTGTAGGAAAGTGAGATATTGTTTTTCCGTGACGGAAAATACAGCGGGGAAACAGGCCCTTCGGCCCACTGGGTCCGTGCTGACCAGCGATCCCCATACACTAGCACTATCCCACACACACACACGCCATAGGGACAATTCATAATATTTTCTGAAACCGGAGCACCTTGGGGAAAACCCACACGGTCGCGGGAGAAGAACGCACAAACTCCACACAGACAGCACCCGTAGTCAGGATTGAACCCGGGCCTCTGGGGCTGTGAGGCAGCGACTCTAGCGCTGCGCCACCGTGCCGCCCTGAATGCCGGCAGGTGACTTCTGTTTTAATTCTCGTTCCCGAGAGGAAGATCTGTCGTTCCCACTTTTCCCTGACTCTCAGTCTGGAGAAGGGTCTCGCCCGAAGCACCATTTATTCCTTTCCTCCAGAGATGCTGCCTGACCCGCTGAGTTACTCTAGCACTTTTTTGCCTCGATCTTTGGTATAAACGGTGGCGCAGCGGTAGAGAGCCGGGTCCCATCCTGACTACGGGTGCTGTCCGTGTGGAGTTTGTACGTTCTCCCCGTCAGTGTGTGGGTTTTCTCTGGTTTCCTTCCGCACTCCAAATATGTACGGCTTTGTAGGTTAATTGGCTTTGGTAAATTTTCCCAAGTGTGTGTGTGTGTAGGATGGGGCTAATGTACGGGGTGATCGCTGGTCAGTGCGGACTCGGTAGGCCGAAGGGCTGTATCTCTAATTTAAACTTGGACTCATCCCTATGGTCTTTGACATTTCCCTTGGAAAAAGGTTCAGACTGTCTACCCTGTCTGTCGCTCATAATTTTACATCTCTGCCCTCCTAGTAATATAATTCCATGACAAAACCGTGTCTGGTGTCGGGGACTGCTAACTTCCCCAGTGGAACCAAATTAATGCAATTAGGACTTCGATAATCGCCTGGGAGAGGAATCTAAAGTTTATTTTATCACTGTCACGTTTACAGCAAAACATTTATTTTTGAAACAGAATATAGCAAATAATGTTTAGTGCAAGGTAAAGTCCGATTAAAGATAGTCCGGGGGTCTCCAATGAGGCCAGTTGGTGATAGGATGGTTCAGTTGCTTGATAACAGCTGGGAAGAAACTCTCCCTGAATCTGGAGGTGTGCGTGCGTTTTCACACTTCTGTGCCTCTTGCCCGATGGGAGAGGGGAAAAGAGGGAGTGGCCGGGGTGCGACTGGTCCTTGGTGATGCTGCCGGCCTTGCTGAGGCAGCGTGAGGTGTAGATGGAGGCGATGGAAGGGAGGTTGGTTTGTTTTGCTTATCCTAACTGCGGATATCTCTCTTGTCCTTTGCGGAGTCCGCTGTTACAGAGTTGAAGTCCCTGAGGTTTGAAAGAGGGCGGGTAATACTCCTGATAATTATTGTACCGCGTTTGAGGTCTTCATTTTCAAACATTCTTGTCCTGGTTTTAATGTGCGTTCAGCCACAACGACTTTCGTTATCAATGTGAAGATAGTCACAAAATGCTGGTGTAACTCAGCTGGTCAATCCGCACCTGTGGAGAAAAGGAATCATATAACCATATAACAATTACAGCACGGAAACAGGCCCTCTCGGCCCTTCCAGTCCGTGCCGACCATTTATTTTCCCCTAGTCCCATCTACCTGCACTCAGACCATACCCCTCCATTCCCTTCCCGTCCATATACCTATTCACTTTACTTTTAAATATTAAAATCGATCCTACCTCCACCACTTCTGCTGGAAGCTCATTCCACACAGCCACCACTCTCTGAGTAAAGAAGTTCCCCCTCATGTTACCCCTAAACTTCTGTTCCTTAATTCTCATGTCATGCCCCCCTGTTTGAATCTTCCCTACCCTCAATGGGAAAAGCTTATCCACGTCAACTCTGTCTATCCCTTTCATCATTTTAAAGACCTCAATCAAGTCCCCCCTTAACCTTCTGCGCTCCAAAGAATAAAGACCTAACTTGTTCAACCTTTCTCTGTAACTTAGTTGCTGGAACCCAGGCAACATTCTCGTAAATCTCCTCTGTACTCTCTCTCGGTGATCGGTGATGATTCAATCGACCCAGGAGTCTGAAGAAGGGTCCCGACCCGAAACTGTCACCTATTCCTTCTCTCTGGAGATGCTGCCTGATCAGCTGAGTTACTCCAGCATTTTGTGTCTATCTTCGGTTTAAACCAGCATCTGCAGTTCCCTCTTACACTATGTGTTCTCTAGTGGTCTCCGTGGTATGGAAGAGATCCATAACACCTAGAGACTTGACACAGGCCTTTATTGCTGGGGGTAGACACAAAATGCCCGAGGAGTGACTCAGCGGGTCAGGCAGCATCTCTGGAGAAAAGGGAAAGGTGACATTTTGGGCCGAGACCCTTCTTCAGAGCGGATTCGGGGGAGGGGGAAACTAGAGGCCTGAACAGGTCCAGGACAAATCGGAGGCGGCACCGCTGGCCAAGGAGCCCACAATGGTCCATTGTTGGCTGTGGAGGAGGCGGTGTTAAGGAAGGGACGCAAACAGTGACACTAGCAGGATGACTAGGGAGGGAGGGGGAAAGTAAGTGTTACTTGAATTTAGTGAGGTCGATGTTCGAGCGAAATACAAGGTGCTGTTCCTCCAATATGCGTGTGGCATTTAGCGGCAGATTTCTTTCCGCACTAATTCTTTCCCCCCTGCACTGTCAGCAGTTTTCGAGGCAGTGGTTGGAATTAAGTCATCCTTGTGTGTTATCAATGAGCAATCCACACCTCCACCTCATTTCCACTCCACTCCACAAGGGAAAGCCCCTCTGGCTGAGCTGAGGGTTTTGACTGTGATCTTCTAATAGTTGCTGACGGGTTAGTTTAACTCGGCGTCATGCTTGGCCCAGACATCGTGGGCTGAAGGGCCTGTCCCAGCTGCACTGGTCTATATTCCACGTCAAGTATAGGAGCAAAGAGGTCCGTCCTTCTGCAGTTGTACAGAGCCCTAGTGAGACCACACCTGGAGTATTGTGTGCAGTTTTGGTCCCCTAATTTGAGGAAGGACATTCTTGCTATTGAGGGAGTGCAGCGTAGGTTTACAAGGTTAATTCCAGGGATGGCGGGACTGTCATATGCTGAGAGAATGGAGCGGCTGGGCTTGTACGTTCTGGAGTTTAGAATGATGAGAGGGAATTTCATTGAAACATATAAGACTGTTAAGGGTTTGGACACACTCGAGGCAGGAAACATGTACCCGACGTTGGGGGAGTCCAGAACCAGGGGCCACAGTTTAAGAATAAGGGGTAAGCCATTTAGAACGGAGACGAGGAAACACTTTTTCACACACAGAGAGTGATGAGTCTGTGGAATTCTCTGCCTCAGCACGGTGGAGGCTGGTTCTCTGGAAACTTTCAAGAGAGAGCTAGATAGGGCTCTTGAAGATAGCGGAGTCAGGGGATATGGGGAGAAAGCAGGAACGGGGTACTGATTGGGGATGATCAGCCATGATCACATTGAATGGCGGTGCTGGCTCGAAGGGCTGCATGGCCTACTCCTGCACCTATTGTCTGTTGTCTATTGTCAATGCTCTAAGGCACATACGTGGAGCTACAGAGGGACGTTTGAGCAAAGTAGCAACAGCCAGCGTATCTTTATATTACAAAAAGGACACAGTTGGGCGTAAGGTGGCACAGTAACACAGTTGCAGCCTTACGGCGCCTGAGACCTGGGTGCTGTTGGCACGGAGTTTGCACGTTTTCTCTGTGACCACCTGGGTTTTCTCCAGGTGCTCCCGTTTCCTCCCACTCTCCAAAGACGTGCAGGTTTGCAAATTGGCTTCTGTACATTGAACCTAGTAGGTAGGATAGCCGGTCGGCATGGACTAGTGGGCTGAAGGGCCTGTTTACACGATGTATCTTCTTACCTTAACTATAACTAAACTTAAGTGCTGGAGTACCTCAGCAGGCCAGGCAGCATCTCTACATAGAAACATAGAACATAGAAAAATAGGTGCAGGAGTAGGCCATTCGGCCCTTCGAGCCTGCACCGCCATTCAACATGATCATGGCTGATCATCCAACTCAGTATCCCGTACCTGCCTTCTCTCCATACCCCCTGATCCCTTTAGCCACAAGTGCCACATCTAACGCCCTCTTAAATATAGCCAATGAACTGGCCTCAACTACCTTCTGTGGCAGAGAACTCCAGAGACCCACCACTCTCTGTGTAAAGAATGTTTTCCTCATCTCGGTCCTAAAGGAATTCCCCCTTATCCTTAGACTGTGACCCCTTGTTCTGGACTCCCCCAACATCGGGAACAATCTTCCAGCATCTAGCTTGTCCAACCCCTTAAGAATTTTGGAAGTTTCTATAAGATCCCCCCTCAATCTTCTAAATTCCAGCGAGTACAAGCCAAGTCTATCTCTAGGTCCATGTTATCGAGAGATGCTTCCTAACCTGTTGAGTTAAACTTGCTGCCAAAAAAAACTAGTAAAAAAAAGCTTTATTGCTAAAATTGGAGAATTTTAGGGTCCAGTTGCTTATTGTGAAGGAGGGTCTCGACCCGAAACGCCACCTATTCCTTGGTTCCATAGATGCTGCCTCACCCGCCGAATGTCTCCAGCAGTTTTTGTCTATCTTTGCTTATTCACTTAGTTTGTTAAAGAAAAAGAACTGAAAACAGAATGCTTTGAAGGCATGACTATAAACTTAACAGCTCGGCTGTTTTACTCATTTAAGAGTCATCCACTGAGCAGTGGTTTACATCCATTCTGGATATAATGCAAACGAGTTGCAGACATTGGCCTCGGGGTGTAAAATAGCAAAATAAAAAGTGTTCTATGATCTTGCCACAGTGTTGCAGGCTACATTCACATCAGCACTTTAACCCTTTCATGGAGGTATCTGTAGGGAGTGTTTGAGCAGGCTGGGACTTGGTCCCTTGGAGCGCAGGAGGATGAGGGGTGATCTTGTAGAGGTGTACAGAATCATGGAGCCTCTTGCCCAGAGTAGGGGAATCATGAACCAGAGGAACGTATGTTTAAGGTGAGGGGTGGGGGAAGATTTAATAGGAATCTGAGGGATAACTATTTCACACAAAGTGTGATGGATGTATGGATCGAGTCGCCGGAGGAGATATTTGAGACTGGTACTATCCCACTAAACGTTGATGGATAATAGACAATAGACAATAGGTGCAGGAGGGGGCCATTCGGCCCTTCGAGCCAGCACCGCCATTCAATGTGATCATGGCTGATCATCCCCAATCAGTACCCCGTTCCTGCCTTCTCCCCATATCCCCTGACTCCGCTATTTTTAAGAGCCCTATCTAGCTCTCTCTTGAAAGCATCCAGAGAACCGGCCTCCACCGCCCCCTGAGGCAGAGAATTCCATGTTTAGCAGGGTATGGGCCAAATGCGGGCAGGTGGGACTAATGTCGATGGGACATGTTGGCCAGCATGGGCAAGTTGGGCTGAATGGCCCGTTTCCACGCTGTAAGAATCCATATTACTCGATGTCTCTGTGTATGTAATTCGGAGCCAGCAGTTTTATTACTTTGAAATTCTGTTTCTGAGGAATTAACAAATAAAGCCCTTTTTAAAAGTCATCTGCCGTTTTAGTTTTAGAAACGCACTCTGGCCCAAGTCCGCATCGACCAGCGATCCCTGCACACTAACACTATCCTATCATTGGGACAATTTTTACATTTATACCAAGCCAATTAACCTGCAAACTTGTACGTCTTTGGAGTGTGGGAGGAAACCGGAGTGCCTGGAGAAAACCCACGTGGTCACTGGGAGAACGTGCAAACTCTTTACAGACAGCACCTGTAGTCAGGATCGAACCTGGGACTATTGCGCTGTAAGGTGTAAATCTGACCCAAGAGCAGAAAATGTCGAAACATGGATCTGCAGATGCTGGTTTACAAAAAGAGTAACTCAGCGGGTCAGGCAGCACCTCCGGAGAATATGGATAGGCGACGTTTTGGGTCGGGACCCTTCTTCAGCCATTTGTCGGCTGTTGGGTGGTGGGCGAAGAAAGCTGGAAGAGAGAGACCACAAACTGTTATAAACACTC
>OY740799.1:3863463-4025963 GCA_963514005.1 Raja brachyura
GTGTTTTTGTCATATAGTGAGTAAGAATGCCATTGTTCAATTTGACAATAAGATGCTCTTGACTTTCAAGTTGTTGGCCTGAGGGGGTGGGTTGGGTGAAAAATGAAACTTTTGCGACATGTTTTTTTAAAAAAACCGCCTCGCTCTCTTTACTCTCGCAGATTAACCGACCACTGACCATGAAGAAAGAAGGGATCCAGACCCGGAACCGGAAAATGTCCAGCAAGTCCAAGAAGAGTAAAAAGACCCACGATGGCTTGGATGAGTTTTCGAAGAGCCTGATGGAGAAGGCCAGTTCGTTCAGTCCGGCAGCCCTCTCGAGACACATGTCACCCATCCACCACATCCCGCCCTTCAGCCACTCGGGCCACATGCTGTCCACACCCACCCCCGTCCACCCATCCTCCGGCCTCTCCTTTGGACCCCACCACCCTTCGAGTATGGTGACCGCGATGGGCTAGGGAGACCGCCAGCTACGCCAAGCCGCCCTCTGGCTCTGCACCGACATCTCCCCAACGAGGGGGGGGGGGGGGGGAGGGGGGAGGGGGGGAGGACACACACACGACTCCACACCAAGCTGCGAGCAACTTCAACCCTCTTCACGACGATAGGAAACCTCCGAGACTGGCCGACCCTAGACTCGACTTCGATTAGCAAGCTTTACTACAGACGAGGGTTTTCCCCGGGTATCACCCTTTCAAGGACGTCCATGCACAAATGGGGGTCGCCAAGCAGTTCATTTGTGAATACGCCATTGTAGACTTGTCACCTCTTTATTTGTGAGAGGATCTTGTGCTGTGAACAAAAAAAAATAATCATTTTTCAACCAGAGGCCGCCAATCCTTCCCGCCCTTCCCCCTCCCAACTTCCAACGCCACCCCCAGTACGGCAAACCAACTTCCTGAAAAGACCCTGTTTAAAATTTAAAAAGAAAAAAAAAACAAAAAAAAAAACCCCACCATCGGAGGAAGCATGGTCAACTGTGGGACGTCTTGACCTGCGATGGTCTCGAAACGTAGAGGGAGATGGACATCTGAAGGTGGAGGCAGCAAAAAAACTGACCAAAGAGAGCCCGGTTCCTCTCCTCTGCTCACATGACTGCCGGCCGCGAACTCCCAAATCTCCTGACTCGCGCCAACGGAATTTGTTTGACCTTGCGGACAGACCGTTCATTTATTCGGACCACCGCCTCTCACCCCCCCCCCCCCCCCCTCCCCACCCCCCCGCAGTTGCAGGCAATCAGCGTATTTAAAAAAAACCACACGGATATTCCCCAACGGAGAACTTTGGACTTTTATTGTCCCCCGGCTGAAATGCATTGTGAACAAGTTCATGTAACTGTTGTTTGTAAGTAATTCGGTCTACCAGACGAAGAGGTGGAAGAATTATTTCATCACAAGCTGGATGGTTGTAAACATTAATCGATTATAATTGCTCGTGGATTTAAGAAAAGAAGAGACTGCTACGATCTTTTGTTGGATAATTATTTTTTTCTTTTAGGAGATAAAAAAACTCGCTAATTTTTTTTTTTGAACTAATGCGATTCTGCTTGAGAGGAATTTTTAAGATTTTAATGTTATTTTTTTGGTTTGCTCATGTTTGGATGGTTCCCTGACACCACAGTGTCTGTTTTTTGTTTGTCCGCCATACCGCGACGTTTCTGCCTTTGTGGTTGTACAGGAAATATAAAAAAAAAAAAATATGCATGTTAGCACTATTGGTCTCAAAGCTCGGGCCTAGTGACAAAATACTGTGGTTCTGGTAATGTGTACCTCCTGTCTTATGCTTCAGTTTTTTATTTTTCGCTCTGCTGCCTTGAAAGTTAAAGTAGTGTACATGTCGACCCCCCTCACGTGAAAACATTTTTTTTTAGGGGGGGGGGGGGGTAGGGAGGGAGAACCTTTGGGGGAGGGGGGGGGGAGTTAAAAAAAAAACGTTGCTCCTCTCGCGACTTTTAACTGCTGCAGCCTATTTAAGTAAAATGTGAATAAAATAGTTATTTACAAGCCCTTTTAAAAAAAAGAAATCTTTCTTTTTCCCCACTTTTCAATGTTCAATCTTTGCTACCTCAACCACATGGAAGTTAATTAAGGACTGAATAACTTAAAGACTCATTAAATTTGGCGCATCTGGGACTTAACGAGCGAGTTATTGGCGACCCTTTTTAATGGCGCTGTGTCGGTGAACCACCCAAAATTTCCTGATTGAGACATTGTGAGCCCTTGCCCACAGTGTGAAGCATGCACGTTATATAATATAACCTCTTGTGCATCTTTCCCGTGGCTGTTTTTTTTTTTACACACACGTCACCCCCCCCCCCCCCCCCATCTTTTCCTTCTTTTATTTTTTTTAAATTTCGGTTGGAAAATATATTTTCTGTCTTGTTCTTAATTGTGTGTATTTTTTTTTTCGAGGTACTGACAAAGCCAAAACTAAGGTGTGCAATATGACATAGACAACTGGCAGCAAAAGGCAAATATAGCAGGTTCTAAGTTATTTGTACAATTACTCAGTACCTATTTCAGATGTGGAGTTTTGAGGAAACAGTATTTTTCTCTTTTTTTTTTCTAGTAAAGTAAGTTATTGGTGAATAGATATTACATGAGCTGTTACTATCCTTGTAAAGAATGGAATACTATGCTAGTTGCATTAATAAATGAACAGAAGAAGTGTACACTGTTTGTATCTCTTGTCTTGTGTGACGATCTCGCCCTTCAAAGTGTATGGTTAACGTTGAATGAATCTGTGATTTGTGTATAACATGTGCGGGCAGGACAGATATTTGCATGGTTTTCTCAGTTGACGGTTTAAGTCTCACTTCCTGCACCCTACCTTAGTATTGGTGTATCGTCATAGAGTCTTAGACAATGGACAATAGGTGCAGGAGTAGGCCGTTTGGCCCTTTGAGCCAGCACCGCCATTCAATGTGATCATGGCTGATCATCCCCAATCAGTACCCCGTTCCTGCCTTCTCCCCATATCCCCTGGCTCCTATTTTGAAGAGCCCTATCTAGCTCTCTTTTGAAAGTGTCTTACAGTGTGGAAACAGGCCCTTCGGCCCAACCTGCCCATACCGGCCAACATGTTGCCTAAACGGGGGGTACAGAGAAGATTCATCAGACTGATTCCTGGGTTGTCAGGACTTTCATATGAGGAAAGACTGGATAGACTCGGCTTGTACTTGCTGGAATTTAGAAGATCGAGGGGGGATCTTATAGAAACTTCCAAAATTCTTAAGGGGTTGGACGAGCTAGATGCTGGAAGATTGTTCCCGATGTTGGGGGAGTCCAGAACAAGGGGTCACAGTCTAAGGATAAGGGGGAATTCCTTTAGGACCGAGATGAGGAAAACATTCTTTACACAGAGAGTGGTGAGTCTCTGGAATTCTCTGCCACAGAAGGTAGTTGAGGCCAGTTCATTGGCTATATTTAAGAGGGCGTTAGATGTGGCACTTGTGGCTAAAGGGATCAGGGGGTATGGAGAGAAGGCAGGTACGGGATACTGAGTTGGATGATCAGCCATGATCACATTGAATGGCGGTGCAGGCTCGAAGGGCCGAATGGCCTACTCCTGCACCTATTTTTCTATGTTTCTATGTTCCATCTACACTAGTCCCACCTGCCTGCGTTTGGCCCATGTCCCTCTAAACCTGTCCTACCCATGTACCCGTCTAAACGTTGCGATAGTCCCTCCCTGCCTCGACTACCCATTGGCAGCTCATTCCACGCAACTGCCACCTTTTTGTGTGAAAGCACAAAACAGAGAGAGGAGAACAGTACAGCACAGGAACAGGCCCTTCGGCCCACAATGTCCATGCCGAACATGATGCCAAGTTAATCTGATCTCATCTGCCTGTACACGATCCATATCTCTCTTATCCTCGCACTGCCATGTGCCTATTTACAAGCCTCTTAACCGCCGCTAGTTCAGTGTAGTTTATTGTCACGTGTACCGAGGTACAGTGAAAGGCTTCCGTTGCGTGCTAACCAGCCAGCGGAAAGATCGATCCGTCCACAGTGAACAGGTACATGATAAAGGGAATAAAGTGAATAATGTTTAAAGTCAAGTAAAGTCCAGTAAAATCTGTACAAGAATAGTCCGAGTGTCTCCAAAGAGGTCAATAGTAGTTCAGGACCGCTCACTAGTTGTTGGTCGGATGGTTCTACCATTCTGTCTCCATCACCACCCCTGGCAATGTGTTCCAGATCAACATCACCCTGTATTTGTGGAACGAACACTTGCCCGGCTCATCTTCCATATCCCATTCGGCCCTTCTAGCCAGCACCGCCATTCAAGTGATCGTGGCTGATCATCCCCAATCAGTACCCCGTTCCTGCCTTCTCCCCCCATATCCCCTGCCTCCGCTATTTTTAAGAGCCCCATGAAGCTCTCTCTTGAAAGTATCCAGAGAACCGGCCTCCACCGCCCTCTGAGGCAGAGAATTCCACAGACTCACCGTGTTAAACAAGGGTCTCGACCCGAAACGTCGCCTATCTCCTTCGCTCCTTAGATGCTGCTGCACCCGCTGAGTTTCTGCAGCTTTTTGTGTAATCCACAGATTCACCATTCTCTGTGTGGACAAAGTCACATCGCGGTTCTAAATGGCTTACCCCTTATTCTTAAACTGTGTGGCCCCTGGTTCTGGACTCCCCCAATATTGTGAACAAATAGGACATTGGTTTAGTTTAGCTGTGTTTACTTTAGTTTATAGGCACAAAGTGCTGGAGTAACTCAGTGGGACAGGCAGCATCTCTGGAGAAAAATATTGGGCGACGTTTCGGATTGAGACCCTTCTTCAGACTGACATTCAGGGGAGAGGCCATGTTTAGTTTAGTTCAGTCTAGCCTTCATTAAACTCCCTCCCCCCCCCCCCCCCCCCCCCCTCATCTTCTGGCTATGACTGCCAGTGTTGGAAATGTCCTTCAGTCTGAAGGAAGGTCTCGACCTGAAACGTCGCCTGTTCCTTCTCTCCAGAGACGCTGCCTCAGCTGCTGAGTTACTCCAGCATTTTGTGTCTATCTTGGAAATTTCCACCCTGGGGGGAGAAAAGATTCTGACTGTCTCCCTGCTGGCAATGGGCCAGTGAAGAGCGCAGGCTGGGCGATCGTTTCGCCGAACACCTCCGCTTGGTCCTCATTAACCAACCTGATCTCCCGGTGGCTCAGCACTTCAACTCCCCCTCCCATTCCCAATCCGACCTCTCTGTCCTGGCCCTCCTCCACGGCCAGAGTGAGCACCACCTCATATTCCGCTCGGGCAGTCTGCACCCCGGTGGCCTGAACATTGACTTCTCCAATTTCCTGTAGCCCTTGCTATCTCCTCCCCTTCTCAGCTCCCCCTCAGCCCTCTGGCTCCTCCTCTTCCTTTCTTCTTCCCCCCCCCCCCCCCCCTTCCCTGCATCAGTTTGAAGAAGGGTTTCGGCCCGAAACGTTGTCCATTTCCTTCGCTCCATAGATGCTGCCGCACCCGCTGAGTTTCTCCAGCATTTTTATCTACCTTCGATTTTCTAGCATCTGCAGTTCCTTCTTGAAGAGCTTTCATTTATCCCCAAGACATCAATATTGAGGATATATAACCGAGACAAAGTAACTCAGCAGGTCAGGCAGCATCTCTGGAGAACATTTCGGGTCGGGGCCCCTCTACAGACTTCTGACCCGAAACATCACCTATCCATGTTCTCCAGCGATGCAGCCTGACCTGCTGAGTTACTCCTGCACTTTGTGTCTTTTTTTTTTTGTGAACCAGCACCTGCAGTTCCTTGGGTCCACACTCTGACAATACAATATTTCCTGTTAGTTTTGGTATGGAACTAACCAACTAACGTTCATATTAGGGGCAGCACGGAGGTTCAGCTGTTAGAGTTGCTGCCTCATAGCACCAGAGACCCCAGTTCCATCCTGACCTCGGGAGCTGTCTGTGTGTGTGTGTGTGTGTGTGTGTGTGGAGTTTGAACGTTCTCCCTGTGACCGTGTGGGTTTCCTCCGGGTGCTCCGGTTTCCTCCCACATCCCAAAGACTTGTTGGTTTGTGGGTTAATTTGGGTTCTTTAAATTGCCCCTAGTGTGTAGGGAGTGGACGAGAAACTGGGATAGAAACATAGAAACAAAAAAGATGGAGTAGGCCATTCAGCCCTTCGAGCTAGCACCGCCATTCAATGTGATCATGGCTGATAATCCCCAATCAGTACCCCGTTCTTGCTTTCTCCCCATATGCCTTGATTCCTTTAACCCTAAGAGCTAAATCTAACTCTCTCTTGAAAACATCCACTGCCTTCGGTGGCAGAGAATTCCACAGATTCACAACTCTCTGGGTGAAGACTTTTTTTTCCTCGTCTCAGTCCTAAATGACCGACCCCTGATTCTACAAACAGCGACCTCTGCTTCAGGACCCATTTGCTCTCTCCAGAGATGCTGCCTGTCCCGCTGAGTTACTCCAGCGTTTGGTGTCTATCTTTGGCTTGAACCAGCATCTGCAGTTCCTTCCTAAGCTAAAAGAACTCTGTACAGGCAGCACCCGTGGTCGGGATCGAACCCGTGTCTCTGGCGCTGTAAGACAGCTACACTTCCCCTGCGCTGTCTGTACATTGTCCTCAGTGTGTGTGTGGGACGAGGGTAGCTGGCCGACGTGGACTCGGTGGGCCGGAGGGCCTGTTTCCTGAACTAAAACTAAAACTAAACTAGTTTGAATGGGTTATTGTTGGTCAGCACGGACTCGATGGGCCGAAGGGCCTGTTTCCCCGCTGCATCTCGGAACTAAACCTAAACTAAACTAGTTTGAATGGATGGGTACACAAAATGCTGGAGAAACTCAGCGGGTGCAGCAGCATCTAAGGAGCGAAGGAGATAGGCGACGTTTCGGGTCGAGACCCTTCTTCAGACTGGTCAGGGATCAGGGAAACGAGAGATATAGACGGTGATGTGGAGAGATAAAGAACAATGAATGAAAGATATGCAAAAAAGTATCGATGATAAAGGAAACAGGCCATTGTAAGCTGTTTGTAGTGTGAAAATGAGAAGCTAGTGCGACTTGGGTGGGGGAGAGATAGAGAGAGAAGGAATGCCAGGGCCCGAGGGCTGAGGGAGAGGTGGGAAGGGGAGGAGGCAGCCAGGGTTCTGGGTGAGGATGTGGTCGTAGAGTTGGAGGGAAGGGGGTATCACAGAGGGGGAGCAGTTGGAGAGGAGGTTGTGAAACTGTCTTCGTAGGGAGGAGGAGAACTTCAAAGAGGAAGACCTTGAGGAGATATCGCAGTGGAGTAGACAAAGTGTTAAAGAAGAAACTTTCGTAGGGAGGAGGAGAATGGTTTGAATGGATTATTGTTGGTCAGCATGGACTCGATGGGCCAAAGGGCCTGTTTCCTTGCTGTATCGTTGTACTAGTGTGAACGGGTGATTGTTGGTCAGCGCGGACTCGGTGGGCCGAAGCTGTATCCTTCGGTCGATCGATATTGAAGGGAGCCTTTCATGAGAATTGTTTTAAGAGGAACATGTGTTTAATGGACTGATCTGCAAATGCTGACACCGCCGGCTTTATTGGCAGAGATGCCGAGAACCTTCTTCCTGAGGGGTATCTGTGTTTTCTGGGGGAAAGGATTTAGCATCTGTTGAGCTGCTAGCACGCCCTTAGAGCCAGGCCATGCTCCTCTCGAGCAGGAACTCGTGCACAAAGTGGTTCGCTCTGTTTGTAGTTGTTGGCATTCAGTGGCGTACTTGGGGAAACAGATCGCTGGAGCACTTTGAGCCTTTCCATCTGACATTGGACATTGATCACATCTGCAGTTCTCCTTAATTGCCTCCCGACTCCTGCAGACCCGAGTTATGGTTGCTCCGTCCCTGGGAAGAAAACCTCTTTTGTGGATTCGCAACTGTCGGCAGCGGTAGAGACCCTGGTTCGATCCTGACCATGGGTGCGTCCGTATATTGTCTGTACATTGCCACAGAAGGCTGCGGAGGCCAAGTCTATGGATATTTTTAAGGCAGAGATAGACAATAGACAATAGATAATAGCTGCAGGAGTAGGCCATTCGGCCCCATCACTCAATTCAATCCTTTTCTTTCTCCTGGTTCTGTCCAGACTGTTTCATCGTTTTGTGCACCGACAACATAACAATGAAATCCTTACTTGCAGCAGCACAACAGGCCTGTAAAAGTCATAAGTGGATAGGTATATGGACGGGAAGGGAATGGAGGGGTATGGTCTGAGTGCAGGTAGATGGGACTAGGGGAAAATAAATGGTCGGCACGGACTGGAAGGGCCGAGAAGGCCTGTTTCCGTGCTGCAATTGTTATATGGTTATATTGTATGGTTATAAGGTCATAGACGATAGGTGCAGGAGTAGGCCATTCAGCCCTTCGAGCCAGCACCGCCATTCAATATGATCATGGCCAGGGCTGGACTTTCACCTGCTGAGGCCCTAAGCTGTATGAAATTTGAGGCCCTTCTCTAAATAAATTTGGGTACAAAATGGTAAAATAAAAATATATTTCAAAAAATGAGGCCCCCGAGGGTGTGTGGCCCTAAGCTATAGCTTTTTTAGCTTATAGGTAAGTTCAGCACTGATCATGGCCGATCATCCACAATCAGTACCCCGTTCCTGCCTTCTCCCCATATCCCCTGACTCCACTATCTTCAAGAGCCCAAACTAGCTCTCTCTTGAAAGTTTCCAGAGAACTGGCCTCCACTGCCTTCTGAGGCAGAGAATTCCACAGACTCACAACTCTCTGGGTGGAAAAGTGTTTCCTCGTCTCCGTTCTAAATGGCCGACCCCTTATTCTTAAAAATGGCTGATCATCCCAATCAGTACCCTGTTCTGGCCTTCTCCCCATATCCCCTGGCTCCGCTATCTTTAAGAGCCAGGGGATATGGGGATGGATAGATTCTTGATTAGTGCGGGTGTCATAGAAACACAGATAATAGGTGCAGGAGTAGGCCTTTCGGCCCATCGAGCCAGCACCGTTATTCAATATGATCATGGCTGATTATCCAAAATCAGAGAATTCCATAGATTCACAACTCCCTGGGTGAAAATGTTTTCCTCATCTCAGTCCTCGTGCCAGTGGTTATCCAGAGAAGGCAGAAGAAAGGGGTCAGGAGAGAGAGATAGAACGGCCATGATTGAATGGCTGAATAGACTTGATGGGCCAAATGGCCTAATTCTGCTCCTAGAACTTCTAACTTTATGACGTTCTCCCCATGACCTGCGTGGGTTTTCTCCTGGAGCCCCGGGTTCCGCCCACACTCCAAAGACCTGCAGGTTTATAGGTTAGTTGGCTTCGGTGAAATTGCAGATTGTCCCAAGTGTGGAGGATAGCGTTCGTGTGCAGAGACCGCTGGTCGGCGCGGACTCGGTGGGCTGAAGGGCCTGTTTCTGGGCCCTATCTCTACAGTAAACTAAACTACGATAACATGACCAACGTTGCGATTTCCAACCAATCATTGTTGCGATTTCCATCACATTTCCACTTTCAATTAGTCCTGAGATACAGCGTGGAAACAGACCCTTCGGCCCACCGGGTCCACACCGCCCATTGCTCACCCGTTCACACTAATTCTACGTTATCCCACCCTTCTTATCCACTCCCTGCACACAGTTTACAGAGGGCCAATTATCCTACAAGCCCGCACGTCTTCCCGGGGGATCTTGAAGATTGAGGACGGATCTTATAGAAACGTACAAAATTCTTAAGGGGTTGGACAGGAAGATTGTTCCCGATGTTGGGGAAGTCCAGAACCAGGGGTCACAGTTTAAGGATGGAAGTCTTTTAGGACCGAGATGAGAAAAACATTTTTCACACAGAGAGTGGTGAATCTGTGGAATTCCCTGCCACAGAAGGTAGTTGAGGCCAGTTCATTGGCTATATTTAAGAGGGAGCTAGATGTGGCCCTTGTGTCTAAAGGGATCAGTGGGTATGGAGAGAAGGCAGGGACGGGATACTGAGTTGGATGATCAGCCATGATCATATTGAATGGCGGTGCAGGCTCAAAGGGCCGAATGGCCTACTCCTGCACCTATTGTATATTGTCTATTGCAGTACATATGGTGGGATAAAAGCAGTGTAAGACTTCCTCTCTTGATCATCTTCAGTGCAGCACGGTGGTGCAGTGGGTAGTGCCACTGCCTCACAGTGCCAGAGACCCGGGTTCGATCCTGACCTCTGCCAATCCCTCCTGGTGTGTAGGGAGCGGATGAGAAAGTGAGATAATGTAGAACTAGTGTGAATGGGTTATCGATGGTCAGTATGGACCCGATGGGCCGAAGGGCCTGTTTCTATTGTATCTTTACCAAACCAAACACAACATAGCCATCTTTGGGTTACGGGGAGAAGGCAGGGGAACAGGGTTAAGAGGGAGAGATAGATCAGCCATGATTGAATGGCGGAGTAGACCTGAAGGGCCGAATGGCCTAATTCTGCTCCAAACACATGAACTGATGAAACTAAATCAAACTAAACTAGACTGAACTGAATAAACGAAACTAAATGTGGCCTCTCCCCTGAATGTCAGTCTGAAGAAGGGTCTCGTTCCGAAACGTCGCCCATTCTTTTTCTCCAGAGATGCTGCCTGTCCCGCTGAGTTACTCCAGCATTACGTGCCTATAAACTAAAGTAAACAAAGCTAAACTAAACCAATGTCCTATTTGTTCCCGATGTCGGGGGAGTCCAGAACCAGGGGCCACAGTTTCAGAATAAGGGGTAAGCCATTTAGAACGGAGATATACGGGGATTTATGAAACATACATATATATATATATATATATATGTATATATATATAGACTATGTATCGAGTCAATATTTATATATTTAATATATAGTCACACACACATACGCGCACACATACACACATATACACATACACGCACACACACACATATACACATACACGCACACACACACATATACACATACACGCACACACACACACATATACACATACACATACACGCACACGCACGCATGCACACACACACGCACACACACACGCACGCACACACACGCACGCGCACACGCACGCACGCACACACGCACGCACACACACACACACACACGCATGCACGCACCCGCGCACACACACACATATATATATTTATATACACATTCAATAGACAATTGGTGCAGGAGTAGGCCATTTGGCCGTTCGAGCCAGCACCGCCATTCAATGTGATCATGGCTGATCATCCCCAATCAGCACCCCGTTCCTGCCTTCTCCCCATATCCCCTGACTCCGCTATTTTTAAGGACCCTATCTAGCTCTCTCTTGAAAGCATCCAGAGAACCGGCCTCCACCGCCTTCTGAGGCAGAGAATTCCACAGACTCACAATTCTCTGTGAGAAAAAGTGTTTCCTTGTCTCTGTTCTAAATGGCTTACCCCTTATTCTTAAACTGTGACCCCTGGTTCTGGACTCCCCCAACACCGGGAACATGTTTCCTGCCTCTAGCGTGTCCAAACCCTTAACAAGCTTATATGTTTCAATGAGATACAAATAGACAATTATACAAATATACAAATATACATACAAATAAATACACCCACACACACGCACGCACACACACACGCGCGCACACACACACGCACACGCACACACACACACATGTATATATGTGTGTGTGTATATATATATGTGTGTATATATATACATACATACGCACGCACACACACACACGCACGCACATATATATATATATATATTTATATACGCATTCAATAGACAATCGGTGCAGCAGTAGGCCATTTGGCCGTTCGAGCCAGCACCGCCATGTATATATACATATATATATATATATATGTGTGTGTGTGTGTGTGTGACTATATATTAAATATATATATATGACTGTGTGTTGTGTATATATATATATATTGTACCCTTCACATTTCTCCCATAACCTCCTGCCACACCTTCAGGCAAATTAAATACCTTTTAAGAGTTGTCACCATTGTGATGGAGCAGACACTCACTGCATCAAATTTGCACATATCCAAGTTCCCTGACAAAGCAATGCACCGTTCCCAAATAGTTTGGGGTCTTTGTGAGGCTAATGGAGCGATAGGCGGCTGGGGGTAAAACCCACGTTGGTGTTTGAACGTGGCCTGGGATTCTTGGCAATTAGCAGACTGGAGGTCTCTGACTAATGACTCCACTGTGAAGCACAGCCTCTGGCCATGCACCACTCCCTGCCTGTACTAATGACCCGTGCACTGCTGCTTAAATATTTGGGGTAGGCAAAAGTGCTGGAGAAACTCAGCGGGTGCAGCAGCATCTATGGAGCGAAGGAAATAGGCGACGTTTTGGCCCGAAACCCAGAAGGAAATAGGCAACATTTCGGCCCGAAACCTTGCCTATTTCCTTCGCTCCATAGATGCTGCTGCACCCGCTGAGTTTCTCCAGCACTTTTGTCTACCTTCGATTTTCCAGCATCTGCAGTTCCTTCTTAAACGCTATTAAATATCTGGAGTGGAACCGCCACTCCAAAACATCATGGGATTCATGGAGGCTGCCGGAGGAGGTATTTGAGGCAGGGACCATCGCAACGTTTAAGAAACAGTTCGACAAGGGGCATGGAGGGATATATGGGCCAAACGCGGGCAGGTGGGACTAATGTAGATGGGACATGTTGGGCGGTGTGAGCAGTATAATCCTCCAAAATATTCCAAATGGAATTTAAACTGGAGGTGAGCCAAAGGTAGATAAAAATGCTGGAGAAACTCAGCGGGTGAGGCAGCATCTATGGAGAGAAGGAATAGGCGACGTTTTGGGTCGAGACCTTTCTTAGCATTCATGCATTGTATTCATGCCTACTATATAGAAACATAGACAATAGGTGCAGGAGTAGGCCATTCGGCCCTTCGAGCCTGCACCGCCATTCAATATGATCATGGCTGATCATCCAACTCAGTATCCCGTCCCTGCCTTCTCTCCATACCCCCTGATCCTTTTAGCCACAAGGGCCACATCTAACTCCCTCTTAAATATAGCCAAATTAACTGGCCTCAACTACCTTCTGTGGCAGAGAATTCCACATTCACCACTCTCTGTGTGAAAAATGATTTTGTCATCTCGGTCCTAAAAGACTTCCACCTTATCCTTAAACTGTGACCCCTTGTTCTGGAGTTCCCCAACATCGGGAACAATCTTCCTGCATCTAGCCTGTCCAACCCCTTAAGAATTTTGTAAGTCTCTATAAGATCCCCCCTCAATCTTCTAAATTCCAGCGAGTACAAGCCGAGTACTACATGCCTACTATGTTCTGTTGTGCTGAAGCAAAGCAAGAATTTCATTGTCCTATCTGGGACACACGACAATAAACTCTCTTGAATCTTGAATCTTCAGACTATCTTCGATTTTTCCAGCATCTGCAGTTCTTTCTTAAACAAGTTGGGTGGAAGGGACTGTTTCCACGCTGTCTCACTCTTATGACCATGACTCTAGGTATAGAAGTGTTAAAAATGCATACCTTCAGATTACAGAGCCATAGTGATGCAACATGGAAACAGGCCCTTCAGCCCACCTTGCTCACACCGACCAATATGTCCCATCTACACTAGTCCCACCTGCCTGCGTTTGGCCCATATCCCTCTAAACCTGTCCTATCCATGTACCTGTGTATCTGTTTCTTAAACGTTGGGATAGTCCCTGCCTCAACTACCTCCTCTGGCAGCTCGTTCCATACACCCACCACCCTTTGTGTGTAAAGGTTGCTTTCGGATTCTTATTAAATCATTCCCCCCCCCCCTCACCTTAAACCTAAGTCCTTTGGTTCCCGATTCTCCTACTCTAGGCAAGAGACTGTGTTTTTGAAAAGTCTGAAGAAGGGCCTCGACCCTGAATGTCACCTATTCCTTTTTTCCAGAGATGTGGCGTGTCCCACTGAGTTACCTAAGCATTTTTGGTGTGTCCACCAAATCTATTCCTCTCATGATCTTATACACCTCAATAAGATCACCTCTCATTCTCCTGCTCTCTAAGGAATAGCTTCCCAGCCTGCTCAACCTCTCCCTATAGTCCAGGTAGACAAAAATGCTGGAGAAACTCAGCGGGTGAGGCAGCATCTATGGAGAGAAGGAATAGGCGATGTTTCGGGTCGAGGCTCTTCTTCAGACAGTTCCTCGAGTCCTGGCAACATCTTCATAGATCTTCTCTGCACCCTTTCCAGCTTGACATCATCTTTCCTATAACACGGT
Source organism: Raja brachyura (assembly GCA_963514005.1). The sequence continues at coordinate 3,877,637 of OY740799.1, forward strand.
GCCCAGAGTTGAACGCAATACTCTTAATGCGGCCTCACTAATGTCTTATACAACTGCAACATGACCTCCCAACTTCTATACCAATGTTATGTGAGCTTCATGCCCCAGTGTCTGGGGCAAGCTTTGATCCCACAGGCCTCTGGGGCTCGTGCAAGAGAGCTCCTCACGCAGCCACAACTGACACATACTTCATCTGCGATTAACACACTTAAACTAGCGTGCCGAGTAAAGGAAGTGCCCGATGTGTGAGCAGCAGATACATGGCTTTCTCTGTCAGAGTGAGCCCACATGCAAATTGGATGAACAGCACCTCATCATTTGCCTTATAGATACAGCGTGGAAACAGACCCTTGGGGCACTGACTCCGCGCCGCCCAACACTATCCAATACACTACCGAAGCCAATTGACCTACAAACCTGTACTCCACGTCTTTGGAGTGTTTGAGGAAACCGGAGCGCCCGGAGAAAACCCACGCGGTCACAGGGAGAACATTTGTACGCACCTCACTCGGGCAGCTTGAGACCCAGCGGTATGAACATTGAATTCTCTAATTACAAGTAACTCCGGCATTCCCTCCAACCACACCCTGGTCATCCCACCAGTTCCATGGTTAGCATCCTTGTATCGCTCTTGTCATCCCATCTTCCCCAGCCAACAGTGGACCATTGTGGGCTCCACCCTTCCTGAGGTCATCTGTTGCCAGCCCTGGGCGTCTCAAGCCTCCAGTTTATTTACCCTCCCTACCCACCTCCCGGTCTGAAGAAAGGTCCCGACCCGAAACGTCACCTATTCCTTTTTGTCCAGAGAAGCTGCCTGACCCGCTGAGTTACTCCAGCATTTTGTGTTTACCCACAGTGACGTTATTGTGTATTTAAGGCACCATGTAATGTATCTGATGCAAACCTAACCATGTGTCATTTTCATATTCAAACTTTTAATATTTAGCCTATAGTCATTTAATACAGACCTTTGTGAAGTGTTGTAAATAAGCACGGTGGCGCAGTGGGTAGAGTCGCTGCCTCTCAGCGCCAGAGACCCGACTATGAGTGCTGTCTGTATGGAGTTTGTACGTTCTCACTGTGACCTGTGTGGGTTTTTTCCGAGATCTTCGGTTTCCTCCCACACTCCGGTTTGTAGCTTAGTTAGTTTGGTATAAGTGTAAATTGTCCCTAGTGTTTGTAGGATAGTGTTAAGGGCCTGTCCCACTGTACGAGGTAATTCAAGAGTTCCCCCAAGTTCAACCCTGATTCGAACGCATGTAATGTACGTAGCGGGTCCGTATGAGCTCGTGGATGCCCCGGAGAGGCTCGTACGAGTAACGGGAGGTACTCGGGAAATCCGGTGAGCTTGTGACGTTTTTTCAACGCCGGGAAAAATGTCCACGGGTAAAAAACACTTTTTACTGGTACGAGCCCCTACATACCCGCTACGTACATTCCACGCGGTCGAATCAGGGGAGAACTCGGGAGAACTCTTGAATTACCTCGTACAGTGGGACAGGCCCTTTAGTGTGCGGGGATCGCTGGTCGGGGTGGACTCGGTGGGCCGAAGGGCCTGTTTCCGCGCTGTATCTCTAAACTTTACTAAACGAAAGTAAAAAGTAGCGTAAAAGTTTCAGTCATCACCTGCTTTTTATAAAATGTGATCATTCGGAAAGGAGTGACCCGAGTCTTGAAGATGGGTCTCGACACGAAACATCACCCATTCCTTCTCTCCAGAGATGCTGCCCTGACCCGCTGAGTTACTCCAGCATTTTTGTGTCTATCTTTGGTTTAAACCAGCGTCTGCAGTTCCTTCCCACACATCTGAGTCTTGTTGTTAGTTTTATTGTGAAAGCATCAATGCCTTTATTTTGTTTAAGAAGGAACTGCAGATGGTGGAAAAATCGAAGGTGGACAGAAATGCTGGAGAAACTCAGCGGGTGAGGCAGCATCTATGGAGCGAAGGAATAGGCGACATTTCGGGTCGAGACCCTTCTTCAGACTGATGTTTCTTCAGACTTTTTTTGTTCTTTTGTGAAAATATGCCTCTCTGCACACCAGAGACCCAGGTTCCATAAGTTCGATAGAACTTTATTCATCCCAGGAGGGAAATTGATCTGCCAACATCACAAAGAAATACATGAAACATGATTGGAAAGTTCAGGTTTGGGGATGTGCGAAGACTCGGGAGGGGGGTGAGTGGGAATGAGGGAGGAGGGGGGGAGGGGAGTTACTCCACCCCACGACAGAAGCGGGGAGGAGTTGTACAGTTTGATGGCCACTGGGAAGAAGGATCTCCGGTGGCCTTCTGTGCTGCATCTTGGTGGAACCAGTCTGTGCTGAAGATGCTCCTCAAGTTGACCAGTGACTCATGCAGGGGGTGAGCTGCATCGTCCAAGATGCTCCTGACCTTGATCCTGATCTCGGGTTTTTGTCTGCGTGGCGTTTGCACGCTCTCCCTGTGCCTGCGTGTATAGGGAGTGGATGTGAAAGGGGGAGTAACAGAACTAATGTGATTGATGGTCGGCAGGTTTTTCACACACAGAGTGTTATAGTTTTGTTTTTTGAAATACAGCGTGGAAACAGGCCCTTCGGCCCACTGAGGCCGTGCTGACCAGCGATCAACCTACACACACTAGAAAGAATTTACAATATTACCAATTAACCTCCAAACCTGCACGTCTTTGGAGTGTGGGAGAAAACTGGAGCACCCAGAGAAAACCCACGCTGGTCACGGGGAGATCGTGCAAACTCCGTACAGACAGCACCTGTAGTCAGGATCGAACCCGGGTCTCTGGCGCTGTGAGGCAGCAACTCTACCGCTGCGCCACCGTGCCACCTTCGTGCCAGATATTCACCGTGCTGCCCAAGTGGTGAATAAGAGACTTTTGGATAGGTGCAGGGAATGGCGGGATATGGATTAAGTGCAGGCAGATAAGAGTTGGACGGCATTAAGTTCAGCATAGACATTGTGGGCCGAAGGGCCTGTATCCGTGCTGTACCATTATATGTATGAAACAAGGAACTACAGATGCTGGTTTACAAATAAAATAGATTGAGTGCCGGAGTAACTCAGCAGGTCAGGCAGCAACCCTGGAGAACATGGATAAGTGACGTGTTTGGGTTGGGACCCTTCTTCAGACTGATTGTGTGTTGGGGGGGGTGGGGGGGAGCAGGAAGAGAGAAATGGCAGGACAAAGGATAGGCAGGTGATAGGTGGACACAGGTGAGGGAGGGGGGCGTGGGGAGGGGGGTTGATAGGTGATTGGTGAACATAGGCCCAAAATGAAAAACCAGAAGGTGTGAGACAAAAGGAGTGAAGAGTTCCGAATTGTGAAGCTAGAGGAAGGAATGTAGGTGGAAGGGGAGGGGGAGGGGAGAGATAGGTGCAAACTCAGGTGGGGCACGGGGGGGGGGGGGGGGGGAGAGGGGGTGGAACATTCATTGTACTGTTCTATACTTTATCTTTTATGTTCTATGACCTTTCAGGTATTTTTAAATACAGTTTGGTTCAGTTTAGTTTAGTTTAGTTTGGTTTATTGTCACGTGTACCGAGGTACAGTGAAAAGCTTTTTGTTGCGTGCTTAAAGCCCTGTCCCACTGTACGATCTAATTCAAGAGCTCTCCCGAGTTTCCCCTGATTCGAACTCGGAGATTTACGGTAACGGCCGCTCGTAGGTACTCGGGGCTCTCGTGGACATTTTTCAACGTGTAGAAAAATCTTCACGGGTCTTCCCGAGCTTACCGCGTTTCCCGAGTACCTGCCGTTAGCGTTACGAGCCGCTAAGAGACGTCCCCGAGCTCTGACGTACCCGCTACGTACATTCTACGTGCTTACCACGAGTTTGATTTTTTTTTAACTCGGGAGAGCTCTTGAATGAACTCGCACAGTGGGATGGGGCCTTATCCAGTCAGCGGAAAGACAATACATGATTACACCTGAGCCGTCCACAGTGTACAGATACAGGATAAAGGCAATAACGTTTAGTGCAAGGTAAAGTCCGGTAACGTCTGTTTGAAGAGAGTCCGAGGGTCTCCAATGAGGTAGATGGAAGGTCAGGACTCTTCTGTAGCTGGTGATAGGACGGTTCAGTTGCCTGATGACAGTCAAAGGCCTGTCTTACTTACTCGCTTTTTCGGGCACTGCCGGCGCCCGTCATAGTCGCAGCAGGTGGGTGAAATGTCACGGGGTGGCGCCTGTAAAGTCGTGCGTAGTCGCCCAAAGAGTCGTACCTTTTTCTGGTCGCCGCTGGATTTTCAACATGTTGAAAATTTTCAGCCACCTGCTGCAACTATGACGGGTGCCGGCAAGTTGCCGAAACAATATCGCGTATGTGGGACAGGCCCTTTAGGGTAACACACAATATTGTTTTAATACCATTAAGATGTGGTAATGTCTTTTCCAAGCTCTTAAGGGCCTGTCACACTAGCGCGCGATTAGACGCGATAAGCGCGACAAATTCGGACGCGGGGGTCGCGTGGGGGTCAGGCGATCCCGGTGCGAGTGAAGGGCCTGTCACACTAGCGTGCGATTACACGCGCGACGTCCGAAGGAAGGACGTTATTTTTCATCACGTGACGATGCGCATGAGCATGCGCGTTGCACGACGTCGGGCAGTGACGTCATCACGCAACGCCACGCTGAAGACGCACAACGTCAAAACGTCATCACGTTCCGCGCGACAGGATTTTGCCGCGCGTAATTTTTAAGCAGTGTCGGTTTTTGGACACTACGCGCGATGTCGACACCAGCTCCACACGAGTCCGCGGAACTCCACCAGACTCCGGCGATCGCAGTGGGACAGGGTCACACGAGGCCGGACGACTAAAGCGACCACGGTAGGTCGCGCTTATCGCGTCTAATTGCGCGCTAGTGTGACAGGCCCTTTAGCTTCTCTCTATGTTTAACTGCCTTGCACCCATTACTGCAGTGTGTTGCAAACACAAATACACAGAGACAGATGTTGCCATTTTTAGCTTTGAATGCATAGTTGGCAAATACAGGCCTTTTTCCATGCCAACAATCCGAACTTGACCTCAAGGCCTATTCCTAGATATTTAGGTCAATAATTCCTTTGTTGGCTTTCCTAAGAATCTTTCACTAAGAATCTTACATAGGACAAAGTCAGCTCCTATATTAGAACAGCATCCCTCTTCCCATCAGCACTGCCCCCTCCATCGACTCTTTTAAGTCTAGACTTAAAACTTATTTCTACTCTCAAGCCTTTCTTGAGGTCCTCTGAGGGAGTGCTATATGTATGTATCTATGTATGTATTGTAGATCTATGTAGCAAGTTAGTACCTGCTCCAATGTAAAGCACTTTGGTCAACGAGAGTTGTTTTTAAATGTGCTATAGAAATAAAATGGACTTGACTTGACTATTTAGCTGCCCAAGGCTCCTTCAAATAAGGGCACTGGTTGAAGGTAAGTTCGGTTTTGTTTATTGTCAGGTGTACCGAGGTACAGTGAAAAGCGGGAAGAAGAAAGGAAGAGGGAGAGCTGGGAAGGGCCGGAGATTGGAGAAGTCAATGTTCACGACGCTGGGGTGTCAACTGCCCAAGCGGAATATGAGGTGCTGCTCCTCCAATTTCCGGTGTTGCTCACTCTGGCCATGGAGGAGGCCCAGGACAGAAAGGTCGGATTGGGAATGGGAGGGGGAGTTGAAGCGCTGAGCCACCGGGAGATCAGATTGGTTAATGCGGACCGAGCGGAGATGTTGGGCGAGATGATCGCCAAGCCTGCGCTTGGTCTCACCGATGTAGAGCAGCTGATCAGAGTGTGGGAGGAAAGCAAAGTTCTCGGAGAAAGCCCATGTGGTCACAGGGAGAACGTACAAACTCCGTACAGGCAGCACCCGTAGTCAGGATCGAACCCGGGTCTCTGACGCAGCAACGGTTGCGCCACCGTGCCGCTCTTTTGTAGTTTGTTCCCGTGACCTGCGCGAGTTTTTTCCGGGTGCTCCGGTTTCCTCCCACACTCCAAAGACGTACAGGTTTGTAAGTTAGACAAAAATGGTGGAGAAACTCAGCGGGTGCAGCAGCATCTATGGAGCGAAGGAAATAGGCAACGTTTCGGGACGAAACCCCTTAGGGGTTTCGTCCTGAAACGTTGCCTATTTCCTAAGGAGTTTCGGCCTATTTTAAACGTCGCCTATTTCCTTCGCTCCATAGATGCTGCCCCACCCGCTGAGTTTCTCCACCATTTTTGTCCACCTTCGATTTAACAGCATCTGCAGTTCCTTCTTAAACAGGTTTGTAAGTTAATTGGCTTGGAAAAAATTGTAAATTGTTCCTGGTGTGTGTTAGGTGATGGTATAGTGTGCGGGGATCGCTGGTCGGCGCGGACACGGTGGGCCGAAGGGCCTGTTTCCACGCTGTACCTCTAAACTACACTAAACTAAACTGCCCAGACTGGGTCTTTACTCTCTTGCGTTTAAAAGAATGATTGACGACTTCAGTGGAATGCTCAAAATTGTGAAACAGGTAGATGTGATTCTGATCATTCCTTTGGCTGGGAAGAGCCAGGGGGGCCACAGTCTCACAGGACAAGGTCAACTATTCAGGCCAGAGAGGAGAAGAAATGCCTACATCCAGAAGGTTGTGAATGTTTTGAATTCTCGACCCAATATTGCTGTGGAAATTTGGCCGATTCTGAACCAGACTGATTCCTGGGATGTCAGGACTTTCATATGAGGAAAGATTGGATAGACTCGGCTTGTACTCACTGGAATTTAGAAGATTGAGGGGGGATCTTATAGAAACTTACAAAATTCTTAAGGGGTTGGACAAGCTAGATGCTGGAAGATTGTTCCCGATGTTGGGGGAGTCCAGAACAAGGGGTCACAGTCTAAGGATAAGGGGGAATTCCTTTCGGACCGAGATGAGGAAAACATTCTTTACACAGAGAGTGGTGAGTCCCTGGAACTCTCTGCCACAGAAGGTAGTTGAGGCCAGTTCATTGGCTATATTTAAGAGGGCGTTAGATGTGGCACTTGTGGCTAAAGGGATCGGGGGTATGGAGAGAAGGCAGGTACGGGATACTGAGTTGGATGATCAGCCATGATCACATTGAATGGCGGTGCAGGCTCGAAGGGCCGAATGGCCTACTCCTGCACCTATGTTTCTATGAACCAAATTCAAGAATTTCCCTCTTACAAAGAATTCATCATAGACGGCTGTGGAGGCCAAGTCAGTGGATATTTTCAAGGCTGAGAATGATAGATTCTTGATCAGAGGTTACGGGGAGAAGGCAGGAGAATGGGGTTTAGAGGGAGAGATAGATCAGCCATGATTGAATGGCGGAGTAGACATGATGGGCCGAATGGCCTAATTCTGCTCCTTTCACTTATGACATAAATGACATGATCTGGTTGCCTTCCTTTTATCAGAAGTGTAGTCTTTAGACACACTGGGCTCGAATACACATTGTACGCACGAATACAAGATATGCTCTCTATCTCTGAAGTCTAAAGTAAAATTATGAAATTTACAGATAGCGGAGTCAGGGGATATGGCGAGAAGGCAGGAACGGGGGTTACTGATTAGGGATGATCAGCCATGATCACATTGAATGGCGGTGCTGGCTCGAAGGGCCGAATGGCCTACTCCCGCACCTATTGTCTATTGTCTATACAACGTGGATACATACCCTATCCTTCACCGAGTCCGTGCCGACCAGCGATCACCCCGCGCACCAGCACTATGCGAGACACTGGCGACAAGTTACAATTTTACCAAATCCAATTAACCTGCAAACCAGCACGCCTTTGGAGTGTGGGAGGAAACCGGAGCACCCGGAGAAAACCCACGCAGGTCACGGGGAGAATGTGCAAACTCCGTACAGACAGCACCCGTAGTCAGGATCGAATTTGGATTAATTTATTGTCAAATACAGCAGGATGCAAAGGAAATCCGTACTCACATGAAGCTCACATGGTAAACTGTATATGGGGCAGCACTGTGGCGCAGCGGTAGAGTTGCTGCCTCAAAGCGCCAGAGATCCGGGTTCGACCCTGACTACAGGAGCTGTCCGAACAGAGTTTGTACGTTCTCCCCGTGACCGTGTGGGCTTTCTCCGGGTGCTCCGGTTTCCTCTCACACTCCAAAGATGTACAGGTTTGCAGGTTCATTAGTTCAGCTTAATTTAGTTGAGTGATACGGTGCTGAAACAGGCCCTTCGGCCCACCGAGACGGCGCCAATCTGTGATCACCCCGTACACTACACTCGAGGGACCATTTATACCAAAGCCGATTAACCTACAAACCTGCACGTCTTTGGGGTGCGGGAGGAAAGCGGGAGCAAACTCCATACAGACAGCACCCGCAGTCAGGATGGAACCCGGGTCTGTGGCGCTGCGGGGTCACCTGTCCTTAGGAAGCACAGGTGACCTTTCCCACTCCTTTCCGGAGAAGGGCCCACACCCGAAACGCCACCTGTCCATTCCCTCCGCAGATGCTGCTCGACCCGCCAAGTTCCTCCCAGCGCTGAGTATTTTGCGCAACGTCTATAAACAAGCAGGACGGGGGGGGGGGGGGGGGGGGGTGGTTGGAGTTGACGGGAAGTGGGAATAATGAAGCGTGGAAATACAATCCGCCTGGTGGGTAGCGATTACAAATCTGGCTCAGGGTAAACACCAGCCGGGAGTTACTGGGCAAAGTGAACAACTTCCATTCCTGAGACTCTGTGTAATTCGATGGAAAGTCGTGGCATTGTGCGGGAACAATGAAACAGGTTCAAGCAAATGCCTTGCAGGTGTGAGCTCCGTCTTGTTTGTTGGGTGCAGGTTAAGAATTGGAAACTTGCCTGCTGCTGACCTCATTTGAGCTCTATTTAGTTACGACACTTGCTTATAAATGCCAAGAAAACAACAAGATGGCATCTCCAGGTCATAGAGTGATCGAGTGGTACAGCATGGAAACAGGCCCTTCGGCCCAATTTGCCCACACTGTGCGGTGCTGGCTCAAAGGGCCGAATGGCCTACTCCTGCACCTATTGCCTATTGACCAACATGTCCCATCTACACTGGTCCCACCTTGGTCCATATCCCTCTAAACCTGTCCTATCCATGTACCTGTCCAACCATTTCTTAAACGTTGGGATAGTCCCAGCCTCAACTACCACCTCCGGCTGGCCGTTCCATACACCCGCCTCCCCTTTGGGTGAAGAAGTTGCCGCTCATATTCCTATTAAATTTTCTCCCCTTCACCTTAAACCTATGTCCTCTGGTCCTCGATTCCCCTACTCTGGGCAAGAGACAGGTCAGGAGAGACCATGACCACCAGACTCCAGCTTCAGGACAGAACTTGCCCGAAGCTGGAAGGGGTCAAGGTGCAGGAAGGAACCGGAGATGCAAATTGACACTAAAAGCTGGAGTAACTCAGCGGGACAGGCAGCATCTCTGGAGAAAAGCACCGGGTGACATTTTGGGTCGAGACCTTTCCTCAGACTGAGAGTCAGGGGAGAGGGAGACTAGAGATAAGGAAGGGTAAGGTGTGAAAACAACAGATCAAAGCAGATAATGGACAAAGAAATGGCTTTTCTCCAGGTGCTCTCCAAAGAGTGTGGGAAGAAGCGCTCTTAATTAACTGCCAATAACTCCAGTTGTCGGTTAATTGGCTCCCGACAAGCCTGAACGTCTTTGGAATGTGGGCATGATTGAATGGCGGAGTAGACTCGATGGGCCAATTGGCACAATCCTTCCCCTATAACTTGTGAGCTAGTGGGCGACTGGAGGCCCTGCGGCAGCCTGGGGCTTGGTTAGATCAGCCGCCAGGCTGCTGCAGGAGGCCGCACAGAAACCGGCGGATCGGAGCGGCGCGGAGCGGAGGTGAAGTACATCAACAATTGGGCGGCACGTTGGTGCAGCGGTAGAGTCGCTGCCTCACAGCGCCAGACACCCGGGTTCAATCCTGACCTCTGGTGCTGTCTGTCTGGAGTTTGTTTGTTCTCCCTGTGACCTGTGTGGGTTTTTCTCCGGGCGCTCAGGTTTCCTCCCACACTCCACAAGATTGTACGTTGGGGGTGGTGATCACTGGTCCCCACATACCAGGGCCTGTTTCCACGCTGTCTCCGACCGCACTCAAGCAAACAGTGTGATTTCTCAATCACTGAAGCAGAGGTTTGGAATTTTAGTTTCCTGCCTCTCTGTATAAAGCTGAGCATTCTTGTGCTCTCGGATTGCTGCAATTATGGACAACAGACCATAGGTGCTGGAGTAGGCCATTCGGCCCTTCGAGCTAGCGCCGCCATTCACTGTGATACATGGCTGATCATCCCCACTCAGTACCCCGTTCCTGCCTTCTCTACATATCCCATGACTCCGCTATTTTTAAGAGCCCTATCTAGCTCTCTCTTGAAAGCATCCAGAGAACCGGCCTCCAACGCCCTCTAAGGCAGAGAATCCCACAGATTCACAACTCTCTGGGCGAAAAGGTTTTTCCTCGTCTCCGTTCTAAATGGCCCACCCCTGATTCTTAAACTGTGGCCCGCTGGTTCTGGACTCCCCCAACATGTTTCCTGCCTCTAGCCTGTCCAATCCCTTAATGTGCAGAAGGAGTTGGGGGGGGGGGGGGAACAGCTGAAGGTTTCAGGCACGTAGACTTGGGAAAGGCTTCTTTACCTCTGCGTGACCTTTGTTGGTGCAGGTTGCTCGGTACCAAGGCTGGGAGGCAGGGAGCTGCCTCAACATGGGCTATGTTGACAGAGGAGGTGATAAATTACGGCAGACTATATTTTTCTCCGCTGCCTGATCGGCTGCAGTGCTGTCTGCCTCAGGTGTCGTGACTCCAGAGTATGTGATTCATGGCGTTTGTTCGCTGTTGTTCACTCCAGAGTTATTACCGTATCAGATACTGTAAAGTTCCATCTTGGGCGGGGAAACAGGGAGAGGTGCGGAGTGAAAATTAAAATGACTCAAGCATCGCAGCGAGAAAGCGAGAGTTTCAAATGACATGTTTTGCAGTCGTCCGGCCTACCTTGTGTGGTTTGGTTTCCTGTTTAGAGGTACAACGCGGAATCAGGCCCTTCGGCCCACCGGGTCCGGACCAACCAGCGATCTCCGCACACTGACACCGCCCTGCACACACTAGGGACAATTTACACTTTTACCAAAGCCAAGTCAACCTACACACCTGCACGTCTTTGGAGTGTGGGAGGAAACCGAAGATCTACGGAGAAAAACCATGCGGTCACGGGGAGAGCGTGCAAACTCCGTGCAGGCAGCACCCGTGGTCAGGTTCGAACCCAGGTCTCTGGTGCTGTACGTGCTGTGAGGCAGCAACTCTACCGCCGCGCCACCGCGTGCTGTGTCATTACATATTGCCGTATGCTAATTGGGTCGTATCCAAAATTAAATCAGCACTAGCGTTCCTTATAATCAATGCTTGTTAGTTTGTTGTCACGTGTGTAGCGAGGTACAGTGAAAACCTTTGTTGCGTGCTAACCAGTCGCGGAAAGACAATACACGATAGCAATCGAGCCGTCCACAGTGCACAGATACATGATAAGGGAATAATGTTTAGCGCAAGGTAAAGTCAGAAAATAAGAAAGTTTGCTGTGGGAGTAGAGATTAAAGAGTGTGGAGTGACTAATATGTGATTGTAAATCTCTGTAAAATTCTGTGGCCGGCACGCAATTAGTCGCCTGGGATGGGCGCCATCTTGGAAAGAGAGGTGGGGGTCGGGGAGTTTGAATTCAATGCGGTGCTGGCTCGAAGGGCCGAATGGCCTACTGCTGCACCTATTGTCTATTGTCTATTGTTCATTCCGTTGGGTTGTAAGTTGTAAGTTATCAAAATCGAAACCATAGAAAACAAAGGCCAATCGAGGAGAGTCCGAGGGTCTCCAATGAGGTAGATAGTAGTTCAGGACCACTCTCTAGTTGTGGTAGGATGGTTCAGTTGTCTGATAACAGCTGGGAGTGGGGCATTAAGCCCCTGTCCCACTTAGGAGACCTAAACAGCAACCTCTGGTGACCTTGCCCGCCAACCAAAAAATAAAATCAAGGTGGAGGTGACCTGCAACCTCCTACCACCTCCCACGCAATTGAAAACCTTCCTCGACTATGAAGAAAACCGGCTTCCACTAGACCTGTGACTAAGAAATGATCGTTTTTTAAAACGGCAACCTATTTTTAGTCGAAGCCAGTTTTAAGCATAAGGAAAAATTGCAGCAACCTAGATGAAGCCTCGACCACGCGGAAACCACTTTCAATCATTAGGGAGAGTGACCAAAACGTCCGGTGACCTCATGGAAACCTTGGGTGGCGGGCAAGGTCTCCAGAGGTTGCTGTTTAGGTCTCCTAAGTGGGACAGGGGCTTTAGGGCCTGTTTCTGCCTAAATCTGCCTACTACCATCTAAAAAACATTGCAAGAATCAAGGGATTTCTGTCCAAAGAAGACACTGAAAAACTTGTTCATGCATATATCTTCAGTAGGTTAGATTATTGTAATGGTATCTTTACAGTTCTCAGTAAAAAATCAATTAAAGAACTGCAGCTTATCTATCCAGAATGCCGCTGCCAGAGTCTTGACCAACACCAAGAAAATGGACCACATTACACCTGTCCTTAAATCTTTGCACTGGCTCCCTGTGTGTAAAAGGATAGATTTAAAAATTCTGTTACTGGCCTACAAGGCACTGAATGGTCTGGGTTCAAAATACATATCTGATCTTCTTGTTGTACATGAGGCACCTAGACTCCTCGGGTCTTCAGGGACAGGTTTACTCTGTGTTCCCAGGGTCAGAACTAAAAAGGCTGAAGCAGCGTTCAGTTTTTATGCTCCACGCCTGTGGAACAAGCTCCCTGAACACCTGAGGTGTGCACAGACTGTAAGCTCATTTAAATCAGGCCTAAAAACACTGTTGTTTACTGTAGCTTTTCCATAACCCAACATGTAGGGAATCTTAACCTTCTAATCTTAACCCTTTTATGTGCTTTTAAAATCGTTCTAATATTTTAGTGACTTTGTTTTAATATTCATGCAATTGTCTTATTGCTTGTTATGTAACTTTTGATTATTGGTTATTTTGTTGTCCTGTGTTGTATTGTGGTTCTGCAATGTATTTAAGCTATGTTATTCTTTTGTTTCTTTTGTAAAGCACTATGAATTGCTGCTTGTACGAATGGTGCTATATAAATAAACTTGCCTTGCCTTGCCTTCTGTGTCGGATGGTTCTTTGTCTCCACGGCCCTAAAATAAAGCACCAGTACATTTCTGCAAGATAGCATTGGCCTCCATTTGCATCTCTGCATATAGATGTAGTGGCAGTGATGTAATGAACAAACCTGGGCCAAGACCGCAGGGTGAGTTTGTTTAATGTTTAGTGCAAGGTGAAGCCAGCAAAGTCCGATCAAGGATAGTCTGAGGATCACCAAATAGGTAGATCTATATCGGTGAGACCAAACGCAGGCTTGGCGATCTCTTCACCTAACACCACCACGCGGTTCACATTAACCAACCTGATTTCCCGGTGGTTCTGCACTTCAACTCCCCCTCCCATTCCGAATCCGACCTTTCTGTCCTGGGCCTCCTCCATGGCCAGAGTGGGTCCCACCCCCACCGCAAATTGGAGGAGCAGCACCTCATATTTCACTTGGGTAGTTTACACCCCAGCGGTGTGAACATTGACTTCTCCAATTTCAGGTAGTCCCTGCTTTCTCGCTCCTTCCCCTCCCCTTCCCAGCTCTCCCACAGCCCACTGTCTCCGCCTCTTCCTTTCATCTTCCCGCCCCCTCCCCCCCCCACCCCCACATCAGTCTGAAGAAGGGTCTCGACCCGAAACGTCACACATACCTTCTCTCCATAGATGCTGCCTCAACCGTTGAGTTTCTCCAGCATTTTTGTCTACCTTCGATTATTCCAGCATCTGCAGTTCTTTCTTAAAAAAGAGGTAGATACGTCGCTGATCTAGAAAGAGACTCATTTTGTATCATCTGACAAGACTAAACTGCAGGCAATGTGCCTTCAGTGGAGATCACCTATCTGACAATTGTATTGTACCAGTTAACGGGGATGACACCCATTTTGCAACTCAACCCATAATTTTAAGCTTGCCATGACACTGAAATGATGTGATGCTTAGCAAAGAGCCGGAGGGGTCCAGTTTTAATATCCAGTCTGCACACCCAATATAGGCCTGATCTCTGTGTAGTCTGGTGTCATACGAATCTGCGATATTTCTGTTCAATTTAGTTTATTGCCACGTGTACCGAGATACAGTGTAAAGCTCTTTGCCGCCTGCTAACCAACCAGTGGAAAGACAATACCAGATTACATGGGTGATGTTTCGGGTCGAGACCCTTCTTCAGACTGAAGAAGTCTCGACCCGAAACGTCACCTATTCCTTCTATCCAGGGATGCTGCCTGTCCCGCTGAGTTACTCCAGCATTTTGTGTCTACCTTCGATTTTAACCAACATCTGCAGTTCTTTCTTACACATCCATGATTACATGATGGGTCACAGCATAAGAATAAGGGCTCGGCCACTTAGGACTGAGATGAGGAAAAACATTTTCACCCAGAGAGTTGTGAATCTGTGGAATTCTCTGCCACACAAGGCAGTGGAGGCCAATTCACTGGATGTATTCAAGAGTGAGTTAGATTTAGCTCTTAGGGCTAACGGAATCTAGGGATATGTGGAGAAAGCAGGAACGGGGTGCTGATTTAGGATGATCAGCCATGATCACATTGAATGGCGGTGCTGGCTCGAAGGGCCGAATGGCCTACTCCTGCACCTATTTGCCATAGAAACATAGAAACATAGAAACAAGAAACTAGGTGCAGGAGTAGGCCATTCGGCCCTTCGAGCCTGCACCGCCATTCAATATGATCATGGCTGATCATCCAACTCAGTATCCCGTACCTGCCTTCTCTCCATACCCCCTGATCCCCTTAGCCACAAAGGACACATCTAACTCCCTCTTAAATATAGCCAATGAACTGGCCTCAACCACCCTCTGTGACAGAGAGTTCCAGAGACCCACCACTCTCTGTGTGAAAAAAGTCCTTCTCATCTCGGTCCTAAAGGATTTCCATCCTTAAACTGTGACCCCTGGTTATCGATTATGATATGGGAATAATGTTTAGAACAAGGTAAAGCCAGCAAAGTCCGATCAAAGATAGTCCTATAGTCCTCGATGAGGTAGATAGGTTGTGGTCGGATGGTTCAGTTGCCTGATAATGGCACCTACACTTGTAGGCATTTCACTGTTTCCATTATGTTTCGATTATGCTAGTTGCTTTCCTGAAACAGTGTGAAATGTAGATGGAGTTGACAGAGGCAGGGAGAGGGGTCTGCGGTGATGGACTGGGCTGTCTCCACAGCTCTCTGCAGTTTCTTGCGGCCTTGGGTGGAGCTGTTGCCAAACTAAGCTGTGATACACCCTGATAAGATGCTCACAGTGAAAATTGATAAGAGTCATTGAGGACATGTTGAATTTAGTTTAGTTTAGTTTGGAGGTGCAGCACTGAGCCTGTGATCACCCCGTACACTAATTCCATCCTGCACACACTAGGGACAATTTACAGAAGCTAATCAACCTACAAACCTGCACGTCTTTGGGGTGTGGGAGGAAACCAGAACGCCCGGAGAAAGCCCACGTGGTCACAGGGAGAACATTCAAACTGCTTACAGACGGCACCCGTAGTCAGGATCGAACCCGGGTCCCTGGCGCTGTGAGGCAGCAACTCTACCGCTGCGCCATCGAGCTACAATTTCCTTAATGCTTTGAGGAATTAGAAGCATTAGTGTGCTTTCTTGATTGGCATGTCAATGTGGTTGCCGGGGGCATCACGGTGGCGCAGCGGTAGAGTTGCTGCCTCACGGCGCCAGAGACCCGGGTTCCATCCTGACCCCGGGCGCTGTCTGTGTGGAGTTTGCATGTTCTCCCCGTGACCTGCCTGCGTTTTCTCCAGTTTCCACCCACGCTCCAGAGACATGCAGATTTGTAGGCTAATTGGCTGCGTTAAAATTGTAAATTGTCCCAATAGTGTGTGTGGGATAAGTGCTAGTGGGGGGCGATGGCTGGTCGGCGCGGACTGGATGGGCCAAAGGGCCTGTTTCCGCTCTGTATCTCCAAACTAAACTAAAATTGGATAATCTGTCGGCGATATTTCTGCCTGGAAACTCAAGGCTCGCATTCGTCACCACATCAGCTCAACCCTGCTCGATGATGCTGACCATTCGCTCACTCGGTGGCGTTGAGGGTGGGGTTGTTGTCTTGACACCATGTTACTCGGCTCGCTATCTCCTTCCTGTACTCTCCGTCCCGCCATTGTCCGACGCATTGGCGTCGATGAGGTTAGAGCTGAATGTAACTGCACAGTCGCGAATGCACAGGGAACGTAGTAACAGGGTGAGGACGCACACTTGCACAGCAATGATGTTGAGGTTGGTTAGTTTAGTTAACTTTAGTTTCGTTTAGTTTAGTTAAGTTTGGACATCCAGCGCGGAAATGGGCCCTTCGACCCACCGAGTCCGCGCTGACCAGCGATCCCCGCACATTAACACTACCCTACACACACTAGGGACAATTTGCAATTTTTGCCAAAGCCAATACATCTGCAAACATGTACATCTTTGGAGTGTGGGAGGAAACCGGAGTACCCGGAGAAAACCCACACGGCTACAGGGAGACGTACAAACTCCGTTTGTGGTTGACATGGACTGGATGGGCTGAAGGGCCTGATTCCATGCTGTATTTCTGAACTAAACGGACAGCAGTGGTGGACGCAACATGCTGGAGCGGCTCGGCGGTTCAGGAGGCTTCCCTGGATACAGCAGAGGTGGTAGCCCGCTCATGCCTTGAAATACGTCCGTGTCTTCCTGAGCTGCAGAACACAATCAAGGAGGAATGACCACTAAACAATCTCAACACCGGTGCCCTGCAGGGGTGCGTACTGGGCCCCGTACTACGCTCCCTGGGCACTGACGACTGTGCTACTAAATTCTGCTCTCACTCCATTTAGAAGTTTGAAGACAACATCCATACGGCACGGTGGCACAGCGGTAGAGTTGCTGCCTCACAGCGCCAGAGACCCGCGTTCCATCCTGTCTACGAGTGCTGTCTGTGCGGGGTTTGTACGTTCTCCCCGTAACTGTGTGAGTTTCCCCAGGGTTCTCGGTTGCTTTCTACATTCCAAAGGCGTACAGGTTTGTAGGTTAAAGGGCCTGTCGCATCAGCACGCGACTCCATGCGGTGAGCGCGACCTAACGTGGTCGCTTGAGCCGTCCGGCCTGGCGGGTCCCACTTTGATCGCCAGAGCCGTGCGGAATTGTGCGGAGTTGGTCCCGACATCGCGCGGGGTTTCGTAAAAACTGCCCATGTTCAAAAATTCCGCGCAGCAACGGCCCGTCGGCTCGCAGCCGCATTACACACCGCCTCGACGTCGTGCCTCTGTGAACCTATCTATATGTGCCTCCGTGACCCTCTCTGTGTGCCTCCGTGTCTCCGTGTGTGTGTCCCTCTCTGTCCTCGTGAACTTACCGCGGACATCGCTCCAACTTCGCACCGCGTCGCGCCACTCACCCGACCTCCGCGCGGCCCCCGCTGCCGGTTTGGTCGCGCATGCTGGTGGGACCGGCCCTGTACGGGGATCACCCGACCTCCGCGCGGCCCCCGCTTCCAGTTTGGTCGCGCTCACCGCATGGATTCGCTTGCTCGTGGGACAGGCCCTTAATTAACCCGCTGTAAATTGCTCCCTCGTGTGTACGGAGCAGATGAGAAATCGAGATATAATAAAACTAGTACGAACGGGTGGTTGACGGTTGATGTGAACAGGATGGACCTAAGGGCCTGTTTCCTTGCTGTCTCTTTTAATCAATCAATTGGATATTATTTGGGGAGGGGTGGGTGTGCTGGAGGCGTGGAATTTGATGTGAATGCGTTCTTTGTGGAAACAAGGAGCTGCAGATGCTGATTAATACACAAAAGGGCATAGAGTGCTGGAGTAACTCAGCGGGTCAGGCAGCTTCTGTGGAGAACATGGATAGGTGACGTTTCACAGAGTGCTGGAGTAACTCAGCGGGTCAGGCAGCTTCTGTGGAGAACATGGATAGGTGACGTTTCACAGAGTGCTGGGGTAACTCAGCGGGTCAGGCAGCACCTGTGGAGAACATGGATAGGTGACGTTTCACAGAGTGCTGGAGTAACTCAGCGGGTCAGGCAGCTTCTGTGGAGAACATGGATAGGTGACGTTTCACAGAGTGCTGGGGTAACTCAGCGGGTCAGGCAGCATCTGTGGAGAACATAGATAGGTGACGTTTCACAGAGTGCTGGAGTAACTCAGCGGGTCAGGCAGCACCTGTGGAGAACATGGATAGGTGACGTTTCAGATCAGGACCCTTCTTCAGACCTCTTTAAAAACATAATGATCATCTATCCATGTTCTCCAGAGATGCTGCCTGGCCCCTTTACTCCAGAAGATAGATATAAAATGCTGGAGTAACTCAGCGGGTCAGGCAGCTTCTCTGGAGAAAAAGAATAGGTGACGTTACAGTTCGGGACCCTTATTCAGAGTTACTCCAGCACTTTCTGTCCTTTTTCCAATTCGTTCTCCCTCTTCCCATAATGTTCCCAATTTAGAAACATGGTCTTTCTATTTAAGAACGAGGACTACACTTCAGCTGAGTGCAACAATGTGCCAATTTAAATTTTTAACACGTTCTATAAATATAGCAAGTCACATTAACAACGAAATATGATAAATATCTCAATTGCTGAGGTCAACCACAATTCTTTGTTGCATTTGACACCACCTCGACCCACAAATAGTGACTGTCATCAACTGGAAGCAGCAAAGATGACTACAATACACCCCTGTCCCACGATGCGAGTTCACCCAAGAGCTCTCCCGAGTTTAAAAGAAGTCAAACTCCTGGAACCTCATCACGAGTATTTTTTTACTCTTCTAAATTTTTCGCACTGTTGAAAAAATGTCACGTGTTTCCGCGTTTCCCGAGTACCTGCCGTTAGCGTTACGAGCTGCCACAAGACATCCACGAGCTCCGACGTGCCCCCTACGTACATTCTACCTACTTACTACGAGTTTGATCTTTTTTAAAATTCGGGAGAGCTATTGGGTAAACTCGCATCGTGGGACAGGTCCTTTATATTGCTGCAAAATGATCTTGAGTGGAATAAGATAATATATGAAGATAGACACAAAGTGCTGGAGTAACTCAACGGGACGGGCAGCATCTCTGGAAAGAAGGAATGTCGAAGCCCTTTTTCAATAAAATTCCTTCTCTCCAGGGATGCTGTCTGTCCCATTGAGTTACTCCAGCATTTTGTGTCTATCTTCGGTGTAAACCAGCATCTGCAGTTCCTTCCTACAGAAAATCAGCCATGATCACATTGAATGGCGGTGCTGGCTCGAAGGGCCGAATGGCCTACTCCTGCACCTATTGTCTATTGTCTATGGCACCCAGAACTGCAACATGACCTCCCAACTTCAATACCAATGTTGTGTGAGCTTAAACTCCTCCTGAGTTTGTCTTAGGTCAAAAAAGTCAAAGTCAAAGAAACTTTATTGTCATTTAGAAATACATCGATATATGCAGTTCCAAACGGAATTCCGTTGCATTTGGCTCCCTGTGCAACACGATAATTAACAGAAGGATAGACATGGATAAATAGACAATGGTGGCAGCCCATTGCATGGCATTCAGGAGTCTGATGGCTCGTGGGAAGAAGCTGTTGCAGAAGTTGTGTCTGGTAAGTTGTTCAAGCTACCACACTCATTACCATGTGGGAAACCATGCAGTCTTGTTTCTACTAGAGAACAGACGGTGCCTGAGGAGAATATTTGCATTTACATTTGTGCCTTTCCTCAGCACATCCAACCTGAGATCGCTGAGCGCACTTGGCTTCCAGCCCCAGAGAGGTTATAAGTTCAAGTGATAGGAATAGAACTGGGCCATTCGGCCCATCGAGTCTACTCTGCCATTCAATCATGGCTGATCTATCTCTCCCTCCTAACCCCATTCTCCTGCCTTCTCCCCATAACCCCTAACACCCGTACTAAACAAGAATCTGTCAAAATCCGCCTTAAAAATATCGACTGACTTGGCCTCCACAGCCGTCTGTGGCAAAGAATTCCACAGATTCACCACCCTCTGACTGAAGAAATGTCTCCTCATGTCCTTCCTAAAAGAACGTCCTTTAATTCTGAGGCTGCGACCTCAAGTCCTGGACTCTCCCATTAGGTTAGTATGGAACATGGGTCAACATTCTCGCAACCTATGTAGGAACGTCTGGCACTCCCAAGTCAGGTATGTTTACAACAGTGCAAGAACACTCAGCCCTAATCATTTCTCCTCGTCTCCTTCCTAAAGGTTAAACGGTTCAGTGGTTCTATAGCAGCTTTATTGCAAGGCGGTGAAAAGGCTACCCCTCAGATTCCTATTAAATCTTTTCCCCTTCACCTTAAACCTATGTCCTCTGGTCAGAGGTGGAGTTGCTGCCTCGCAGAGCCAGAGTCCCGAGGTCTCGACCCGAAACGTCACCCATTCTTTCTCTCCAGAGATGCTGCCTGTCCCGCTGAGTTACTCTAGCAGTTTGTGTCCACCTTAGAAAATGCACTGACGTACAGTGAAATTCATATTTGTTTTACAGTTCAGTACATGTAACACTATACACAAGTGCTTGGATACATCCTAGATAAGCATCTCAGATACTGTACAAGTGTACAGTGTGGTAAAAGGACATTATACAGAGTCGTTACATTTTGGTGCCATTTCCGAGTCTTTGCTTGGTTTAGCGATAAAGCGTGGAAAACATTATTATTAACGTTGAATGTTTCATGTCTCATTCCCAACTGTCACTGTACATCACGTTGTCACTTGCGGGCGGAGCACCAAGGCAAATTCCCTGTATGTGAATACTTGGCCAATGAACATATTCATTCATTCAAGGCCCTTTGACCCACCGAGTCCGTGCCGACCAGCCCTCACCCCGTACACTCGCACCATCCTACACACTAGGGACAATTTCCAATCTGTACCAAAGCCAATTATCCTTCAAACTTGTACGTGTGGGAGGGAACCGGAGAAAACATTCTTGAAGAAGGACATTCTTGCTATTGCGGGAATGCAGCGTAGGTTTACTAGGTTAATTCCCGGGATGGCGGGACTGTCATGTGCTGAGAGAATGGAGCGGTTGGGCTTGTACACTCTGGAATTTAGAAGGATGAGAGGGAATTTCATTGAAACATATAAGACTATTAAGGGTTTGGACACGCTCGAGGCAGGAAACATGTACCCGATGTTGGGAGAGTCCAGAACCAGGGGCCACAGTTTAGGAATAAGGGGTAAGCCATTTAGAACGGAGACGAGGAAACACTGTTTCACACACAGAGAGTATGAGTCTGTGGAATTCTCTGCCTCAGCACGGTGGAGGCTGGTACTCTGGAAACTTTCAAGTGAGAGCTAGATCGGGCTCTTAAAGATAGCGGAGTCAGGGGATATGGGGAGAAGGCAGGAACGGGGTACTGATTGGGGATGATCAGCCATGATCACATTGAAAGGCGGTGCTGGATTGAAGGGCCGAATGGCCTGCTCCTGCACCTATTGTCTATTGTCTACTGTTCCGAA
Source organism: Raja brachyura (assembly GCA_963514005.1). The sequence goes on from OY740799.1 coordinate 3,899,210, forward strand.
TGAATGAATGTTTATTGGCCAAGTATTCACATACAAGGAATTTGCCTTGGTGCTCCGCCCGCAAGTGACAACATGACGTACAGTGTCACGGGGTACAAACTCCCTACAAACTGTGCCACCTCTTTTCCGATTAAGTATTTTCCCTCTCACCTTAAACCTATGTCCGCTGGTTCTCGATTCCCCCACCTCTGGGCAAAAGACTCTGTGCTTCTACCCGATCTATTCATGATTCTGCACACCTCAATAAGATCACCCCTCATCTTCCTGCGCTCCAAGGAATAAAATCCCAGCCTGCTCAACCTCCCCCTGTAGCTCAGACCCACCAGTCCTGGCAACATCCTCTTTTAGAGTTGCGAGATACGGCAGGGAAACAGGCTCTTCGACCCACTGAGCCCTTGGTGCTCCACTGATCAAAAGACATTGCATTTACCCGACATATTCTTCTCATGATTTTGTTCGGAAGTATGTTCTAAATTCAAATGCAACATATGGAATTTCTGTATCTGATTAAATGATAGCAGGAAGACAAAATTGCTGGAGAAACTCAGTGGGTGCGGCAACATCTATGGAGCGAAGGAAATAGGCAACGTTTCAGGACGAAACGTTGCCTATTTCCTTCGCTCCATAGATGCTGCCGCACCCGCTGAGTTTCTCCAGCAATTTTGTCTACCGTCGATTTTCCAGCATCTGAAGTTCCTTCTTGAAAATGATAGCAGGAGGCAGGTTGTAGACAATAGGTGCAGGAGTAGGCCATTCGGCCCTTCGAGCCAGCACCGCCATTCAATGTGATCATGGCTGATCATCTCCAATCAGTACCCCCGTTCCTGCCCTCTCCCCATATCCCCTGACTCCGCTATCTTCAAGAGCCCAATCCAGCTCTCTCTTGAAAGCATCCAGAGAACCGGCCTCCACCGCCCTCTGAGGCAGAGAATTCCACAGATTCTCAACTCTCTGTGAGAACAAGTGTTTTCTCGTCTCCGTTCTAAATGGCTTACCCTGGGTACAGTATATGTTAAGTGCAATATTAGCAGATAGTTGTAAAAAGCCACGTGGCTCACTGATGTTCTTCCATTTCACACATATATTAATCTTAACAGTTCTTCGAGATAGCAGAAAACAGTTGGTGGCTTGCACAGGCAAACACAAATAGACTTCGGCGAGAAGCAGAATGGCCTTTTCAACAAAATTATACTTCCATTGTTACTTTAGTTCAGTTTAGAGATACAGCATGGAAATAGGCCATTCGGCCCGCCGGGTCTACGCGGACCATCGATCACCCTCTGACACTGGTTCTATTTTATCCCATCCACTCCCTGCACACCGACAGCAATTTACAGCGGGCACAATCAGCCGGCAAACCCGCATCGTCTTTGGGATGTGGGAGGAAACCGGAGCGCCTGGACGGAACCCACGCGGCCACGCGGGGGAGAACGTGCAAACTCCACACATAGGGCACCCAATGTCAGGATCGAACCGGGGATCTCTGTCGCTGTGAGGCAGGAGCTCCACCCATGCTGTTGTCTTCAATTCCAAATGAATTTAATTAGGTCCAGGTTTAAGCTCGGGGCGACCGTGCGTTTGCGGTTGCAGCACCTAGACTGTGGAACAGCGTCCCGCTCCTCATCAGAACTGCCCCCACCATTGAGTCCCTTTAAGTCACGACTCAAACCTATTTCTACTCCCTAGCGTTTCCGAGCCCCTCTGAGGGGGCACTGTAACCAGTTAATGTATCTATCTACCATTGTATTTGGCACGTTAGTATCTTCACTGATGTGAAGCACTTTGACCAACGTGAGTTGTTTTTAAATGTGCTATACAAATAAATGCATTATTATTTTTTTAATTATTATTATTATTTAAGAGGCTTTTAGATAGGCACATGGCTATGGATCATGTGCACAGGGTTATGGATCATGTGCCGACACAGGAGAGTCGTTTAACTTGGTGTCGTGTACAACACTGACATTGTGGGCCGAAGTGTCTGTTCCTGTCCAGTATTGGTCCATGTTTAAATTGTGGTGATGGTCTTTGACCTCGCATCACGGGATCAACCCCGTGGGCTTTTGGGTACTGAAGAATGGTCCGAACCCTGGACGTCACCTATCCATGTTCTCCACGGATGCTGCCTGACCCGCTGAGTTACTACAGAACTTGATGTCGGTCTTTGGTAGAAACCAGCATCTGCTGTTCTAGGTTTCTTGATTTGATGCAAGAATTCTTGAAGCAAGGACATGAATTTTGGAGTTGAGTTCTGGTATTGTTATCTCTTAAGCCAAAGGCACCCTGTATTGTAGAGAATTATTGGACTTGGTGTGGGACAGTGGCGCAGCGGTAGAGTTGCTGCCTTAAGGGCCTGTCCTACCAGCATCCGACTCCATGCGATGAACACGATCAAACTAGAAGCGGGGGCCGCGCGGAGGTCGGGTGATCCCCTGTACAGGGCCGTTCCCACCAGCATGCGCCTGCATGCGGCAAGCGCGACCAAACCGGCAGCGGGGACCGCGCGGAGGTCGGGTGAGTGGCACAACGCGGCGCAAAGTGAGGCGAACTTGGAGCAAAGTCTAAAAGGTAATTTCACCAGGACAGAGAGGGGCACACAGAGAGGGGCACAGAGGCACACACACACAGAGGGCCATGGAGCCACACACATAGAGGGTCACGGAGGCACCTACAGAGAGGGTCACGGAGGCACAACGTCGAGGCGGTGTGTAATGCGTCGAGGTGACTGCGAGCCGACAAGCAGTTGCCGCGCGGAATTTTTGAACATGGTCAGTTTTTCGGAGCCCCGCGCGATGTCGGGACGAACTCCGCACAATTCCGCACGGCACCGGCGATCGAAGTGGGACCAGCCCCGCGACGCCGGACGGCTCAAGCGACCACGTTAGGTCGCGCTCATCGCATGGAGTTGCATGCTAGTGGGACAGGCCCTTTACAGTGCTTGCAGCGCCAGACACTACCTGTGCTATCTTGTCCGCGTGTGCTGCCTCTACGGAATCTGTACGTGACCTGCGGGATCACCAGTTTCCTCACTCCATCCAAAGATGCACAGGTTTGCATGTTAATTGGCTTGATATCAATGTAAAAAAAATTGTCTCTAGTCAGTGTAGGATAGTGTTAGCGCACGGAGATCGCTGGTCGACGCTGACTCAGCGTGCCGAAAGGTCTGTTTCCGCGCTGTATCTCTAAACTGTGTCAGGAGTTACTGGGAGAAGGCAGGAGAATGGGGTTGAGAGGGAGAGATAGATCAGCCATGATTGAATGGTGGAGTAGACTTGATGGGCCGAATGGCCTAAAGGGCCTGTCCCACTTTCAAGACCTAATTCACAACGTGGGCATTTTTCATCAGGCTAGAAAAAACGCCCCGACCAACTTGATGCCACGAGTACCTACGACTAGCATCACGACCTACCTACGACCTCTTACAACCTCGTGAGGACCATGCTGCGAGTATGAGTCAAGGGCAAACTCGGCAGAGGTCGTGAATTAGGTCGTGAAAGTGAGGTGGCCTTTAATTCTGCTCCTATCACTTATGGACTTAAAAGTGCCGAACATTAGTTCTAAATAGAGGGAGTGCAGAGAAGGTTCACCAGACTGATTCCTGGGATGTCAGGACTGTCTTATGAACAAAGACTGCATAGACTCGGTTTATACTCTCTAGAATTTAGGAGATTGAGAGGGGATCTTATAGAAACTTACAAAATTCTTAAAGGGTTGGACAGGCTAGACGCAGGAAGATTGTTCCCGATGTTGGGGAGGTCCAGGACAAGGGGTCACAGCTTAAGGATAAGGGGGAAATCCTTTAGGACCGAGATGAGAAGGACTTTTTTCACACAGAGAGTGGTGGGTCTCTGGAACTCTCTGCCACAGAGGGTAGTTGAGGCCAGTTCATTGGCTATATTTAAGAGGGAGTTAGATGTGGCCCTTGTGGCTGAGGGGATCAGAGGGTATGGAGAGAAGGCACGTATGGGATACTGAGTTGGATGATCAGCCATGATCATATTGAATGGCGGTGGAGGCTTGAAGGGCCGAATGGCCTACTCCTGCACCTAATTTCTATGTTTCTATGTTTCTATGTTTAAATGGACATCTCCTGCAATGGGAACTACCCCAATATGCAATGCTATTGTTGCGTGTGAGTATGTTTCTAGCCTCACTATGTGTGATGTGCCGGAGCTGACCATTGCGTTATATTACATTCATCGCATGCAGCAAACACCGCCACTTAGTAAGTGTTAGCCTCTTACATTGTAGTGTCGGAAGCAACTGCAGATGCTGTTTTTCACCGAAGATAGACACAAAATGCCAGAGTAACTCAGCAGGACAGGCAGCATCTCTGGATAATATGTTCAGGAAAGAACTGCAGATGCTGGAAAAATGAAAGGCGGACAAAAGTGCTGGAGAAACTCAACGGGTGAGGCAGCATCAATGGAGCGAAGGAATAGGTGACGTTTTGGGTCACGTCACCTATTCCTTCGCTCCATAGATGCTGCCTCACCCGCTGAGTTTCTCCAGCATTTTTGTCTACCTTCTCTGGATAGTATGGTCACTCATGGACTAAACTAGAGTTTAGAGATACAGCTTGGAAACAGGCCCTTCGGCCCACCGAATCCCTGCCGACTTTCGATCACCCGTTCACACTTGTTCAATGCTGCCCCACTTTCACGTGCTATACAGCCGGCGTACTGGCGCAACGGTAGAGTTGCTGCCTCACAGCGCCAGAGACCCGGGTTCAATCCTGACTACCGGTGCGGTCTGTACGGAGTTTGTACGTTCTCCCCGTGACCTGCATTTGGTTTTCTCCGGGATCTCCTGTTTTTTCTCACACTCCAAAGACGTACGGGATTGTAGGCTACTTGGCTTTGGTAAAATAGTATTTGTCCCTGGTGTGTAGGTGAGTGCTGGTGTATGGGGTGATCGCTGGTCGGCGCGGACTCAGTGGGCCGAAGGGCCTGTTTCCGCGCTGTATGTCTAAAACAAAAATGAACGATTGGGTTTGTAGGTTAATCGGCCTGTGTGTGAGATTGTCTTTCATTTATAGGGTGTGGATGAGAATGTGGGATAACATAGAACTAGTGTGCACGGGTAATGTTAAAATTGTACAAGGCATTGGTGAGATCAATTCTGGAGTGTGGTGTACAATTTTGGTTGCCTAATTATAGGAAGGATGTCAACAAAATAGAGAGAGTACAGAGGAGATTTACTAGAATGTTGCCTGGGTTCCAGCAACTAAGTTACAGAGAAAGGTTGAACAAGTTAGGTCTTTATTCTTTGGAGCGCAGAAGGTTAAGGGGGGACTTGATTGAGGTCTTTAAAATGATGAAAGGGATAGACAGAGTTGACATGGATAAGCTTTTCACATTGAGGGTAGGGAAGATTCAAACAAGAGGGCATGACATGAGAATTAAGGGACAGAAGTTTAGGGGTAACATGAGGGGGAGCTTCTTTACTCAGAGAGTGGTGGCTGTGTGGAATGATCTTCCTGCAGAAGTGGTGGAGGCAGGATCGATTTAAAAGTAAAGTGGATAGGTATATGGACGGGAAGGTATATGGACGGGAAGGGAATGGAGGGGTATGGTCTGAGTGCAGGTAGATGGGACTAGGGGAAAATAAATGGCCGGCACGGACTGGAAGGGCCGAGAAGGCCTGTTTCTGTGCTGTAATTGTTATATGGTTATATGGGTGACCGATTGTCGACATGGTGGTTTGAAGGGCCTGTTTCAATGCTGTATATCTGAACTAAAAAGCACCATTTTGCTTCAGAGATTTTGACTGCCTCTAATATTTGCCGGGGCAGATCCTGTGTTCATTAGAACCATCGAACCATCGAATTTGGATGATGTCATTTGGATGAGAATGTACAGGGCAAGATTCCGCCCCCAGGGACAACTTGTAGAGGGGGTGACTAACCAACAAACCTGCATGTAAGGGATATGCCATTTAGAACGGAGACGAGGAAACACTTTTTCCTCACCGAGAGTTGTGAGTCTGTGGAATTCTCTGCCTCAGTGGAGGCCGGTTCTCTGGATGCTTTCAAGAGAGAGCTTGATAGCGCTCTTAAAAATAGCAGAGTCAGGGGATATGGGGAGAAGGCACGATTGGGGTACTGATTGGGGATGATCAGCCATGATCACATTGAATGGCGGTGCTGGCTCGAAGGGCCGAATGGCCTACTCCTGCACCTATTGTCTATTGTCTATTGTCTTTGAGATGTTGGGGGAATCCGGAGCATCACATGGTGACCCCGTACAGACAGCACCCGTGGTAAGGATCGAACCCGGGTCTCTGGCGCTGTGAGGTAGCAACTCTACCGCTGCGCCACCGTCCATGAGTTGGCAATTAAGAATACATTGGATATCTAATACATTGTGCTGCAAGAGTTAAATGTCCTATCATTAATCCCGTGAGGACATTTCTTTACCTACTTGGCATACAGTATATAAAGGAGAGTATGTACACTTATAAAACCCTGCTGAGTGGGTGTGTACATGAAGGCTGGGCAGATGAAAGATGTCATTGTCTCCCAGCTGCTGTTGGAGTAGCTGGTGTCCAGCCAGCTCTTACACCAGCATAGCCATGGACCAGTCCCACCCTCCCGCTCACTCCCTCTAACCCCTCTACCATCGGGCACCATGTACTTACCTAAAAGCCTCTTAATAATGTTATAACCTATAAATAATGTTTAAAGCTTCAAGATTCAAGATTCAAGAGAGTTTATTGTTGTGTGTCCCAGATAGGACAATGAAATTCTTGCTTTGCTTCAGCACAACAGAACATAGTAGGCATCAATAAATACAGAACAAAACTGACCAGTGTGTCCATATACCAATGAATATATATATATATACACACATAAATAAACAGATAAAGTGCAATGGGCCATTAATGAGCAGAGTTTTGTTTGAAGTTGTGTTTAATAGCCTGATGGCTGTGGGGAAGTAGCTATTCCTGAACCTGGTCGTTACAGTCTTCAGGCTCCTGTACCTTCTACCTGAAGGTAGAGGGGAGATGAGTGTGTAGCCAGGATGGTGTGGGTCCTTGATGATGCTGCCAGCCTTTTTGAGGCAGCGACTGCGATAGATCCCCTCGGTGGTAGGGAGGTCGGTGCCGATGATGGACTGGGCAGTGTTTACAACTCTTTGCAGTCTTTTCCAGTCCTGGGCGCTCAAGTTGCCGAACCAAGCCACGATGCAACCGGTCAGCAAGCTCTATACTGTGCACCTGTAGAAGTTAGAGAGAGTCCTCCTTGACAGACCGACTCTCCGTAATCTTCTCAGGAAGTAGAGTAAATAATTAATGTTTAATCTTTTATGTGTGATTCCTAACTGGCACTGTATGTCATGTTGTCACTTGTGGGCGGAGCACCAAGGCAAATTCCTTGTATGTGAATACTTGGCCAATAGACTTATTCATTCATTTATTCTATCGTGTCTGCCTCCACCACCATCCCTGGCACCCGCCACTCTCTGTGTACAGAAACTTCCCTCTGTATATCATAGAAACATAGAAACATAGAAAATAGGTGCAGGAGAAGGCCATTCGGCCCTTCGAGCCTGCACCGCCATTCAATGTGATCATGGCTGATCATCCAACTCAGTATCCCGTACCTGCCTTCTCTCCATACCCCCTGATCCCTTTAGCCACAAGTGCCACATCTAACGCCCTCTTAAATATAGCCAATGAACTGGCCTCAACTACCTTCTGTGGCAGAGAATTCCAGAGACTCACCACTCTCTGTGTAAAGAATGTTTTCCTCATTTCGGTCCTAAAGGAATTCCCCTTATCCTTAGGCTGTGACCCCTTGTTCTGGACTCCCCCAACATCGGGAACAATCTTCCAGCATCTAGCTTGTCCAACCCCTTAAGAATTTTGTAAGTTTCTATAAGATCCCCCCTCAATCTTCTAAATTCCAGCGAGTACAAGCTGAGTCTATCCAATCTTTCCTCATATGAAAGTCCTGACATCCCAGGAATCAGTCTGGTGAATGTTCTCTGTACCCCCTCTATGGCAAGGATGTCTTTCCTCAGATTTGGAGACCAAAACTGTACGCAATACTCCAGGTGTGGCCTCACCAAAACCCTGTACAACTGCAGTAGAACCTCCCTGCTCCTATACTCAAATCCTTTCGCTATGAATGCTAACATACCATTTGCTTTCTTCACTGCCTGCTGCACCTGCATGCCTACTTTCAATCCTTGAACTTTGCTCCACGAGTCACAGCCCGGCCATTCCCTCTTCTCCCCTCTCCCATCGGGCAAGAAGTACAGAAGTGTGGAAACGAGCACCTCCAGATTCAGGGACAGTTTCTTCCCGGCTGTTATCAGGCAACTAAGCCGTTCTCTCGCCAGCTAGAGAGCGGTCCTGACCTCCCATCTACCTCATTGGGGATCTTTGAACTATATGTAAAACTTCCACGAAATGTTGAATCCTTTATGCTGCATCTCTGGACTATGGACAGCTTGGTTAAATCGCCTTTATTCTGACTACATAGCAGGCAAACAAAAGTTTTTCACCGTACCTCGGTACAACTGACAGTAATAAACTTAAAAAACTAAAAACTTAAAAAAAATCCCTATGATCACACACGATATACTGGTGGCTGGAACCATCAATGTAAAAATACCTTGGGGTTGGAGAATGGGGTTAAGAGGTGATGATAGATTAGCCATGATGGGCCGAATGGCTTAATTCTGCTCCAATCACTAATGAAAGTATAATCAAGTAATTCTTCCTGAGCATGGAGATGAGGAGGTTTACTGAAGACCATTCCCGCCCTCCATCCCCTTTAGTTTAGAGATGAAACAGGCCCTTCGACCCACCGATTCCGCGCCGACCAGCGATCCCCACACATTAACACTTTCCTTCACACACTTCGGACAATTTCTTCATTTTACCAAGCCAATTATCCTACAAACCTGTACATCTTTGGAGTGTGGGAGGAAACCGAAGATCTCGGAGAAAACCCACGCAGGTCACGTGGAGAACGTACAAACTCCGTACAGACAGCACCCGTAGTCGGGATCAAACCCGGGTCCTTGATTATGAAATACCTGGGAGTCCACATCACAGAGGATCTGACATGGACAACACACGCTGCCGCACTGGTGAGGAAGGCAAGGCAGCGCCTTTACCACCTCAGGCAGCTGAGGAAATTCACAGTCTCTCTGAGGATCCTTCAGGGCTTCTACTCTGGGGCTGTGGAAAGCATCTTGTCCGGTAACATCACAATCTGGTTTGGGAACTGCTCTGCCCAAGACAAGAAGGCTCTGCAGAGAGTAGTGCGTTCGGCCAAACGCACCATGGGAACTTCACTCGCCCCTCTGCAGGACCTATACACCAGGAGGTGCAACTCCAGAGCCAGCAACATTATGAGAGAGAGAGAGAGAGATGCATTTATTTGTCACTGTGCCAATTGGCACAGCGAAATTAAATCGCCATACAGCCATACATTAAAAAAATAAATAAAGCACACAACATGGAGTAGATAGAATTCAACATAAAACATCCCCCCACAGCAGGGTCAAAATGTCCTACTGTGTGGGAAGGCACCAAAGTCAGTCTCTTCCCCTGATGTTCCCCACTGTTCCACCGTGGTCGGGGGCCTCCCCGAGCCCCCTGCAGTCGCCGCAACGGGCGGCCCGGTGTTCAGGCCTGCTCCCCGAGGTGATGTAAGTCCGATGTCGGGGCTGGGGGACGTCCTCAGCTGCCTGGACCCCGAGTCGGCCCCCTCCTACCGGAGTCCGGGGCTCCCAAAGTCCACTGGCCACGCCGGGTGGAGACACAACGCTGGAGGCCCTCGGCAAAGGGCCCCAGGACTCCACGATGACGGTGAGCGCCGCCCGCGTTGGGAGCTCTCTAAACCAGAGCTCCACGATGTTGGAGCGGCGGCCCAACGCTCCGGAGCTCCAACGGCGACCCAGGTAGGCATCGCCCGCTCCGTGGTGACTCCAGCGCCACCGCCGCTGTTGCAGCTCTGGTCCGGTTCCCGGTTCCCGGTCCCCGGCAGGAAAGGCCGCTCGGATCCAGAAGGTAGGCCGCGAGGTGGGGGGCGAGGACGCGACTCGGAGAAATAGTCGCGTCCCCGCCAGGAAGCGACTGGGAAACAGTTTCCCCCTTACCCTGCCCCCCTCCCCCACATAAAAGAGTTAAAGTTTCCCCAAAAAACACACTTTAAACTAACTAAAAATAACAAAAAAGGTGGAAAAACAAACGGGGGACCCCTACCCCCCCAGCAACGGGCCGTTCCAGCTGCTACGGTCAGGCAAACGCCTCCGCTGTCCCGCTGCGAAAGCAGAGAGGATGAGACGGAGTTTCGTCCCACAGGCCGTCAGGACTGGAAACTCTGATCTCACCAGGGACTCATTTACTGCTGTGTTGTGTCTTTTTAAAATTGCTGTTTTTTTGTAATATATAAATACTGGTTAAATAGAAACATAGAAAATAGGTGCAGGAGGAGGCCATTCGGCCCTTTGAACCAGCACCGCCATTCATTGTGATCACGGCTGATCGTCCCCTATCAATAACCCGTTCCTGCCTTCTCCCCATATCCCTTGACTCCACTCGCCCCTAGAGCTCTATCTAACTAAATTCTGATTCTATTCTGTTCTATTCTGTTCTGTAGTTTTTGCACAATCCCGCAGGCATTGCCACTTTCATTTTGCTGCACATCTTGTATGTGTATGTGACAAATAAGGTTGACGATGCTGCTGGCCTTGCCGAGGCAGCGTGAGGCGTAGATGGAGTCAATGGAAGGGAGGTTTTTTTTGTGTGATGGTCTGGGCTGCGTCCACAATTCTCTGTAATTTCACGCGGTCTTGGATGGAGCGGTTCCCAAACCATGTCCTCCGTGGGCAAGGAGCTGTTCAATGCAGTTTCGAACACCCCGCTTTTCCTGCATGAAATTGTACCCTTTTTATTCTGAGCCTCAGATGCTGAAACACTGTTTTGCTATCTATCATCTTCATGAATTATTTGTCAAAAATAAGATGCAGCGAGAGAGGAGGGAGGGTTCACATTAAAACTCAATTACAAGCCACTTGCCAGTGAGAAACACAGAGAGAGATAGGATCAGGCCTTTCACTGTGCAGTGCTATTTCGAACAAAGGATGAAAGATTAAAAAAGTTGTTCAAAAGGGCGTGAGAACACCATATAATGCGATTGTCTCAGCCACAGCCTTCATAAACTGTGCTCCAAGTTATGTTAGTGATCTGAGAGAGACCTACAGCCAAATGGGACCTGACGTCGGAAGAATTTTGCTAGCTTTATAACCATATAACCATATAACAATTACAGCACGGAAACAGGCCCTCTCGGCCCTTCCAGTCCGTGCCGACCATTTATTTTCCCCTAGTCCCATCTACCTGCACACAGACCATACCCCTCCATTCCCTTCCCGCCCATATACCTATCCAATTTACTTCTTAAATGTTAAAATCGATCCTGCCTCCACCACTTCTGCAGGAAGATCATTCCGCACAGCCACCACTCTCTGAGTAATGAAGTTCCCCCTCATGTTACCCCTAAACTTCTGTCCCTTACTTTTGTCACATGTTCATCAGCATGTTCTGAAAAGCTCAACAGAAACACGGGAGCAACTTTCAATATCCGTGTGTGCTTCATAGGATCATGTTCATAAGTTCTAGGAGCAGAATTAGGCCAGTCGGCCCTTCAACTCCATAGACAATAGACAATAGACAATAGGTGCAGGAGGAATGGCAGTGCAGGCTCAAAGGGCCGAATGGCCTACTCCTGCAACTATTTTTCTATGTTTCAATGAGGAGGCCATTCGCCCTTTCGAGCCAGCACCGCCACTCAATGGGATCATGGCTAATCATCCACAATCAGTACCCCGTTCCTGCCTTCTCCCCGTATCCTCTGTCTCCGCTATCTTTAAGAGCCCTATCTAGCTCTCTCTTGAAAGTATCCAGAGAACCGGCCTCCACCGCCCTCTGAGGCAGAGAATTCCAGAGAGAAGTACACTCTGCCAATTCATCATGGCTGATCTAACTCTCCCCCACAACCCCATTCTCCTGCCTTCTCCCCGTAACCCCTGACACCCGTACTAATCAAAAACCTATCTGAACAATATTCATTGACCAGGCCTTCACAGCCTTCTGTGGCGATGAATTCTACAGATTCACCACCCTCTGACTAAAGAAATTCCTCCTCATCTCCTTCCTAAAGGAACGTCCTTTAATTCTGAGGCTGTGCCCTCTGGTCCTAGACTCTCCCACTAGTGGAAACATCCTCTCCACATCCACTCTATCCAGGCCTTTTCACTAGTCGGTAAGTTTCAATGAGATCCACCCCACCTAATCCTGCTGAACTCCAGCGAGTGCAGGCCCAGTGCCGACAAACGCTCATCATATGCACTCATTTCTGTGATCACTCAACTCAAGTCAATTTTATTTCTCACATACACATACAAGATGAGCAGTGAAATGAAAGAGGCAATGCCTGCGGGATCGTGCAAAACAACAGAACAGAACCAGTATTTACATTAAAAAAAACACTAATTACGCCCCGGTGAGATCAGAGTTTACAGTCCTGACGGCCTGTGGGAAGTAACTCCGTCTCATCCTCTCTGTTTTCACAGTGTGACAGCGGAGGCGTTTGCCTGACCTTAGCAGCTGGAACAGTCCGTTGCTGGGGTGGTAGGGGTCCCCCATAATGTTGCTGGCTCTGAATCTGCACCTCCTGGTGTATAGGTCCTGCGGGGGGGGGGGGGGGGGGGGGAGGGGGGCAGTGTAGTTCCCATGGTGCGTTCGACCGAACCCACTACTCTCTGCGGAGCCTTCCTGTCCTGGGCAGAATTGTCAATCACTCTCATGACCCACCTCTGGACCCTCTCCAGCGCCAGCTCTTCCTTCCTCAGACAGGGGATCCAAAATTGCCCACAATGCTCCAAATGCTGTCTGACCAGCGCCTTCTAAAGCCTCAGCATTACACCCCTGCATATTCTAGCGCTCTCAAATTAAATGCTTCATTCAGCTGTGAAGACTGCCTGCGTGGGATGAGAGGCTGAGGGCATGAATCCAAACGTCTGGTCATCCGGGAAGCATTAACGCACCCTTCCGGGGTTGTCCACCCTAGGTTGGATTCTCCGAAAATAGACGCAAAATGCTGGAGTAACTCAGCGGGACAGGCAGCATCTCTGGAGGGAAGGAACGGGTGACGTTTCGGGTCGAGACCCTTCTTGGATGTTCCGATCCCCATTGACAGTCCAGGCCTTCCTGGACTGGAGGTCTGGTCAACTGGAGGTCTGTTCAATTGGAGGTCTGGTCAACTGGAGGTCTGGTCAACTGGAGGTCTGGTCAATTGGAGGTCTGGTCAACTGGAGGTCTGGTCAATTGGAGGTCTGGTCAACTGGAGGTCTGGTCAATTGGAGGTCTGGTCAACTGGAGGTCTGGTCAACTGGAGGTCTGGTCAATTGGAGGTCTGGTCAACTGGAGGTCTGGTCAACTGGAGGTCTGGTCAACTGGAGGTCTGGTCAACTGGAGGTCTGGTCAATTGGAGGTCTGGTCAACTGGAGGTCTGGTCAATTGGAGGTCTGGTCAACTGGAGGTCTGGTCAACTGGAGGTCTGGTCAACTGGAGGTCTGGTCAACTGGAGGTCTGGTCAACTGGACCAAAGAGACAGTGCTCTCTCAAACAATTAGCAAGGGCTCACCAACCCAATGACTATCCTGAAGAAGGGTCTCAACCTGAAACGTCGTTCCATTGGCGCTGCCTCACTGAGTAACTCAGTGGGTCGGGCAGCTTCTCTGGGGAATGTGGATGTGTGGTGGAGAACTTCTTCAAAGTAGGCTTACCTGATGAAGGGTCCCGAAACGTCACCTAAACGTGTTCTCTAGATATGCCCCCTGACCCGAGATTGAGGTTAGAATATTGTCACATGTACCGAGGTACAACAAAATGTCTTGTGTTGTGTGCTGAGTTGCTCCAGCACTTTGTTTAAGAAAGAACTGCACATGCTGGAAAACTCGAAGGTAGACAAAAATGCTGGAGAAACTCAGCGGGTGAGGCAGCATCTATGGAGTGTAGGATTAGGTGACGTTTCGGGTCGAGACCCTTCTTCAGACTGACCAGACAAGTCAATGTTCATATCACTGGGGTGTAAACTGCCCAAGCAAAATATGAGGTGCTGCTCCTCCAATTTGCACTGGGCCTCACTCTGGCCATGGAGGAGACCCAGGACAGAAAGGTCGGATTGGGAATGGGAGGGGGAGTTGAAGTGCTGAGCAACCGGGAGATCAGGTAGGTTAAGACGGACTGAGCGGAGGTGTTCAGCGAAGCCTGCTCTTGGTCTCGCCGATGTAGAACAGTTGACACCCGGAACAGCGGATACAGCTAAGCACTTACAGTAATGGAGCAACATGTTGTGAGTTCTCCACAGGGCAGGGACTTGCACTTACACTGTGTTTTTGTTACCATAGAAGAATGTTGCAAAGTGCTTTATAACTAGTTAATTGCCTTTTGAAGTGCAGTCGCCGTTGTAAAAAAGGATTGCCGCCCTGTGTTTGCACATGGCCAACACTCGCAAAACAGTGAGTCAGTAACGAGGCAGTCATCTCATCGCAGTGTTTTAGAGATACAACGTGGAAACTGGCCCGCCGAGTCCGTGGCGACCAGCAATCACCGATACACTAGTTCTATCCGACACATGAGGGGCAGTTTACAGAAGCCAATTAACCTACAAACTTGCACATAGTAAACAAACAAAATATAGGTGCAGGAGTAGGCCATTCGGCCCTTCGAGCCAGCACCGCCATTCAATATGATCATGGCTGATCATCCAAAATCAGTACCCCGTTCCTGCTTTCTCCCCATATCCCTTGATTCCGTTAGCCGTAAGAACTAAACCTAACTCCCTCTTGAATGCATCCAGAGAATAGGCCTCCACTGCTTACTGTGGCGGAGAATTCCACAGATTCACAACTCTCTGGGTGAAAATGATTTTCCTCATCTCAGTCCTAAATGGCCTCCCCCTTATTCTTAAACTGTGTGTGACCCCTGGTTCTGGACTCCCCCAACATGGGGAACATTTTTGCTGCATCTAGCCTGTCCAATCCCTTAAGAATGTTATATGTTTCTATAAGATATCCTCTCATTCTTCTGAATTCCAGCGGTGGTAGATTTATGGTGAGAGGGGAAAGAATTGGTAGGAACCTGAGGGGACATTTTTTACACAGAGGGTAGTGGGTATCTGGAACTAAACTAAACTAAACTAAACTAAACTCCAAAGACGTACAGGTTTGTCGGCTAATTGGCTTCCGTAAATTGGAAATTGTCCCTAGTGTGTAGGATAGTGTTAAGGGCCTGTCCCACCAGCATGCAAATCTATGCGATGAGCGCGACCTAACGTGGTCGCTTGAGCCATCCGGCGTCGCGGGGCCGGTCCCACTTCGATCGCCGGAGCCGTGCGGAATTGTGCGGAGTTCGTCCCGACATCGCGCGGGGCTCCGAAAAACTGACTATGTTCAAAAATTCCGCGCGGCAACGGCTTGTCGGCTCACAGTCGCCTCGACGCATTACACACCGCCTCGACGTCGTGCCTCCGTGACCCTCTCTGTAGGTGCCTCCGTGACCCTCTATGTGTGTGGCTCCGTGGCCCTTTCTGTGTGTGCCTCTGTGCCCCTCTCTGTGTGCCCCTCTCTGTCCTGGCGAACTTACCTTCAAGACTTCGCTCCAAGTTCGCCTCACTTTGCGCCACGTTGCGCCACTCACCCGACCTCCGCGCGGCCCTCGCTGCCGGTTTGGTCGCGCTTGCCGCATGCAGGCCCATGCTGTTGGGAACGGCCCTGTACAGGGGATCACCCGACCTCCGCACGGCCCCCGCTTCTAGTTTGATCGCGCTCATCGCATGGAGTCGGATGCTGGTAGGACAGGCCCTTAAGTGTATCACTAGTTGGCGTGGACTCAGTGGGCCGAAAGACCTGTTTCCCTGGTGTAACACTGATCTAAATTAAACTAAACTAAACTATTCACCCAGCCTTGTCCGTTGACTTGATTACTACCAAATGAGTTAAACATCTCTTTAGCAGAGCAGGTTGATTTAGACGTCTCTGGCTCATGCAATTTGCTTTTCTTGGTAACTGCGAGTGATACTGTTTCTAACTGGTACTGTTCTGTTCTCAGAATAAAGAGCTCTTCATCTTGTTCCTGGAAGATATAATAACACAACTCTGTAACTAAATTGTGAGACGTTAACAGAAGCAGATTTAGAAGAGAAGAGAAAATTGTAAAAATATAAGGGCAGCACGGTGGCGCAGCGGTAGAGTTGCTGCCTCACAGCGCCAGAGACCCGGGTTCCATCCTGACTACGGGTGCTGTCTGTATGGAGTTTGCACGTTCTCCCCGTGACCCGCGTGGGGTGCTCCGGTTTCCTCCCACACTCCAAAGACGCGCGGGTGTGTAGGTTAATTGGCTCGGTATCATTGTAAATTATCCCTAGTGTGTGTAAGGGAGTGTTAGTGCACGGGGACTCGGTGGAACAAAGGGCCTGCTTCCGCGCTGTATCTCCAATCTACACCAAACTAAACTAACAGTCTGCAGAACGGTCTCGCCCCGAAATGTCGCCTATTTCCTTCGCTCCATAGACGCTACCTCACCCGCTGAGTTTCTCCAGCATTTCCGTCCACCTTCGATTTTCCAGCATCTGCAGTTCCTTCTTAAACAAATAGTCACATTGACATTGATTTAATAATCTGCTCCTCTGACCCTGTTTCCCCACCCATTTTGTTAAAGAAGGAACTGCAGATGCTGGAGAATCGAGGGTTACACAAAAAGCTGGAGAAACTCAGCGGGTGCAGCAGCATCTAAGGAGCGAAGGAGATAGGCGACGTTTCGGGTCGAGACCCATGGGTCTCGACCCGAAACGTCGCCTCTCTCCTTCATTCCCTAGATGCTGCTGCTCCCGCTGAGTTTCTCCAGCTTTTTGTGTAACCCCCCCCACCCATTTTCTTTGGCTGAAAGGCATTTCAGCAAGGAAATATTTTGGCATCTCACTGTGTACAAAGGACACATAAACTATCATTTGTAATTAATACACCATTACCAGTCGACTAATATCTGTTGTCTTTTTTTAGCGCTTGCATGAAAGACTAGGATTATCTACACTGTTTGGCATTACTAACCCCCTTTGAAGATTGAAAGTTGCAGTAATTTTTGACATTTCTATTATGGTCAACGCGATCTAGATAATGCAAACACATATTTTTTATCTTAGACCCCATCTGTGTCAGAAGCACAATGTAATTATAGCTCATAGGAAATGTTAGATGTGCTCATTACTATCGATGAGCCTGGATTAGGCACACATAGTTCTCCGCCAGTTTCGCCACCTCCAACGTGACCCCTCCACTCGCCACATCTTCCCATCTCCCCCCCCCCCCCCCCCCGTCTGCCTTCCGCAAAGACCGCTCCCTCCGGAACTCCCTTGTCAATTCTTCCCTTCCCTTCCCTCCCGCTCCACCCCTTCCCCGGGCACTTTCCCTTGCAACCGCAAGAGATGCTACACTTGTCCCTTCACCTCCCCCCCTCCACTCCTTTCAGGGACCCAAGCAGTCCTTCCAGGTCCGACAGAGGTTCACCTGCACCTCCTCCAACCTCATCTACTGCATCCGTTGCTCCAGATGCCGGCTGATCTATATCGGTGAGACCAAGCGGAGGCTGGGCGATCGTTTCGCCAAACACCTCCGCTCGGTCCGCAAAAACCAACCCGACCTCCCGGTGGCTCAGCACTTCAACCCCCCCTCCCATTCCGTATCTGACCTGTGGTCCTGGGCATCCTCCACAGCCAGAGTGAGCAACACCGCAAGTTGGAGGAACAGCACCTCATATTCCGCTTGGGGAGTCTGCATCCTCTGAGCTTAAACATTGAATTTTCTCAATTCTGTTAACCCAGGCTGTCTCCTCCCCCTCCCCACCTCTCCCTCAGCCCTCGGGCCCCGGCATTCCTTCTCTCTCTCTCTCTCCCTCACCCAAGTCGCACTAGCTTCTCATTTTCACACTACAAACAGCTTACAATGGCCTGTTTCCTTTACCATCGATACTTTTTTGCATATCTTGCATTCATTGTTCTTTATCTCTCCACATCACCGTCTATATCTCTCGTTTCCCTGATCCCTGACCAGTCTGAAGAAGGGTCTCGACCCGAAACGTCGCCTATCTCCTTCGCTCCTTAGATGCTGCTGCGCCCGCTGAGTTTCTCCAGCCTTTTGTGTACCCTTAGGCACACACTCCTGGGATTGATCAAGCTGTTGGCTTACCCTTTGGTTCAAATAATACATCTGGTGACCGAGCAGCTTAGTTCAGTTTAGTTTAGTTTAGTTAAGAGATAAAGCGCGGAAACAGGCCCTTCGGCCCACTCTACCGAGGTGCAGTGAATTCCGTTTTTGTTTCCAGTAAGTAAGTAAGTAAGTTTATTGGCCAAGTATTCATTTGCCTTGGTGCTCCGCCCACAAGTAACAACATGACGTACAGTGACAGTTACGAATGACTCAGAAAACACTAAACATTAATAATAATAAAACATGAATGATAAAACACCATTGATCAAGCACGTGCTGATCAGCATGTGCGGCGGCGCTGGAGTCACCACGGAGCGGGCGATGCCTACCTGGGTCGCCGTTGGAGCTCCGGAGCGTTGGGCCGCCGCTCCAACATCGTGGAGCTCTGGTTTAGAGAGCTCCCAACACGGGCGGCGCTCACCGTCATCGTGGAGTCCTGGGGCCCTTTGCCGAGGGCCTCCAGCGTTGTGTCTTCACCCGGCGCGGCTAGTGGACTTTGGGAGCCCCGGACTCCGGTAGGAGGGGGCCGACTTAGGGTCCAGGCAGCTGAGGACGTCCCCCAGCCCCGACATCGGACTTACATCACCTCGGGGAGCGGGCCTGAACACCGGGCCGCCCGTTGCGGCGACTGCAGGGGGCTCGGGGAGGCCCCCGACCACGGTGGAACAGTGGGGAACATCAGGGGAAGAGACTGACTTTGGTGCCTTCCCACACAGTAGGACATTTTGACCCTGCTGTGGGGGGATGTTTTATGTTGAATTCTATCTACTCCATGTTGTGTGCTTTATTTATTTTTAATGTATGGCTGTATGGCGATTTAATTTCGCTGTGCCAATTGGCACAGTGACAAATAAATGCATCTCATCTCATCTCTCATCTCTCATGTGAACCAACAAAATACCAGATCAAAGGGAGGCTACAGATTTTTGGCTGTTGAGTAGAGCAACTACTCGTGGATAAAAACTGTTTTTATGTCCGGCTGTGGCAGCTTTGACAGTCCGGAGTCGCCTTCCAGAGAGAAGTGATTCAAAGAGTTTGTGGCCAGGGTGAGAGGGGTCAGAGATGATCTTGCCCGCTCGCTTCCTGGCCCTTGCAGTGGACAGTTCATCAATGGAGGGAAGGTTGCAGCCAATAACCTTCTCAGCTGATCATACGATTCGCTGCAGCCTCCAGGTGTCGTGCTTGGTGGCTGAGCCAAACCAGACCATGATGGAGAAGGTGAGAACAGACTCTACGATGGCCGTGTAGAATTGGACCATCGTTGCCTGTGGCAGATTGTGTTTCCTCAGCTGCCGCAGGAAGTACATCCTCTGTTGTGCCTTTTTTTGTTATATACTGTATACAAAAATGAATTTCACTGTACCTCGGTGACATGTGACAAATAAAGTCCCATATCATACCGAGTCTGCACCGGCCAGCGATCTCCGCACACTTATGGGCCTGTCCCAGTTACGCTACATTTTCAGTGACATTGAAAATTCAGCGGCGACCAGAAAGACGCTACGACTCTTTGTGCGACTGAGGAGACGACTCACGACCGTACAGGCTACATGTCGCGGGGTGAAGCCTGTATGGTCGTGAGTAGTCGCCCAAAGAGTCGTACCTTGTTCTGGTCGCCGCTGGATTTTCAACATGTTGAAAATTTTCGATTACCTTCTGCGACCATGTGACGGGTGCCGGCAAGTCGCCAAAAAAAATCGCGTAAGTGGGACAGGCCCATAACACTATCCTACACACACTTGGGATAATTTACAATTTTACCGAAGCCAGTTAACCTACAAAGCTGCACGTCTTTGGAGTGTGGGAGGAAACCAGAGCACCCGGAGAAAACCCACGCAGGTCTGGGGGAGAACATACAAACTCCGCATAGACAGCACCCGTGGTCGGGATCGAACCCGGGTCTCCTGCGCTGCGTTCGTTGGAAGGCAGCAACTCTACCGCTGCGCCACTGTGACCGTGAGATCTTCGGTTTCCGCCCACATGCCAAAGGCACGGACTCGATGGGCCGAAGGGCCTGTTACCGCGCTGTACCTCTAAACTAAACTAAACTAAATTGAAGAATATCGGAGGTTATGGGGAGAAAGCAGGAGAATGGGGTTGAGAGGGAAAGGTAGATCAGCCATTATGAACTCGGTCATGTTCATAACTGATAGGAGTAGTGTTCGGCCATTCGGCCCATCAAGCCTGCTCCACCTTTCAATCATGGCTGATCTATCCCCACCTCGTAACCCCATTCTCCTGCCTTCTCCCCGTAATCCCTTGACACATGGTGTGTGTCGGGTACGATCGCTGGTCGGTACGGACTCGGTGGGCCAAAGGGCCTGTTTCCGCGCTGTACCTCTAAACTAAACATTCTTGATGGGCTCATCGTGTTCAAGATGACAATTCCCTTCCACGCCAAGTGTCACAGCCTTCAGTTGAAGAGAGAACAAAACTGGAATTCTTCTTGTTAAATAAAAAAAGTGTTTTATGTTGCTGTCTTTGCTAATCCCTTCTTATCCTCTTGCTTGCATTTTGTTTCACCAGCACAGGGCTATTTCAACGACAGATTTGCAGAGAGTGCCTCGACAGATCGGCAAGAATGTGGGATCCTTCGCAGCGGACCAGAATTGAAACGCATCAAAGAAACTCTGTCAGGGGTTTTACGCAGATCCTTCGGGAAAATTCGGAGGAAGAAAGGCCTCAATTCCCAGAGACGATAGTAGTTGGAGGAACTCAGCGGGTCAGGCAGCATCTCTGGAGAACATGGAGAGGTGTCGGTTCGGGTCGGGGCCTTTCTTTCAGACTACAGAAACATCACTGGTCTGTGGTAGAGAGAGATGATGGACAAACTCACCTGGGTGAGGCAGCATCTAAGGAGCGAAGGAATAGGTGACGTTTCCCAATGAATGGTGGTGCTGGCTCGAAGGGCCGGATAGCCTCCTCCTGCACCTATGTTTTGGGTCGAGACCCTTCTTCAGACTGATCACTCTAGTCACCTATTCCTTCGTTCCATAGATGCTGCCTCACCCGCTGAGTTTCTCCGGAATAACTCAGCCGGTCAGGCAGCATCTTTGGGGAACATGGGCAGGTGACATTTCGGGCCGAGACCCTTCTTCAGACTCAATAGGTAATGTTTCGGGTCGGGATGTTTTTTCAGTCCCTTTGATACTGAAGAACGGTCCCAGCCTGAATCTCCAGAGATGCTGCCTGACTCACTGAGTTATCCCAGCAGTTTGTGCCTTTCTTTTACCCTTAATATGCCTGTAGAATCTCTTAGAGTTTCCCTGAGCCTACCTTGCCTGCCATCTCCATTGCATGTCTGCTTCTTGCTCCCCTGATCACCTTCTTAGGTGTTCCCCGCTGCTTGTCAAACACACGGATGGGTTCAATTGATCCCGATTGACAAAATCAGGCTCGCCGAGACCAGAGGGGACCGAACGGGCCCATTCAATGTGATCATGGCTGATCATCCACAATCAGTACCCCGTTCCTGCCTTCTCCCCATATCCCCTGACTCCGCTATCTTCAATAGTTTGAATAGTTCAATAGCTAGTTTTAATAGAAACATAGAACATAGAAAAATAGGTGCAGGAGTAGGCCATTCGGCCCTTCGAGCCTGCGCCGCCATTCAATATGATCATGGCTAATCATCCAACTCAGTATCCCGTACCTGCCTTCTCTCCATACCCCCTGATCCCTTTAGCCACAAGAGCCACATCCAACTCCCTCTTGAATATAGCCAATGAACGGGCCTCAACGACCTTCTGTGGCAGAGAATTCCAGAGACTCACCACTCTCTGTGTAAAGAATGTTTTCCTCATCTTGGTCCTAAAGGAATTCCCCCTTATCCTTAGACTGTGACACCTTGTTCTGGACTCCCCCAACATCGGGAACAATCATCCTGCATCTAGCTTGTCCAACCCCTTAAGAATTTTGTAAGTTTCTATAAGATCCCCCCTCAATCTTCTAAATTCCAGTGAGTACAAGCCAAGTCTATCCAGTCTTTCTTCATATGAAAGTCCTAACATCCCAGGAATCAGTCTGGTGAACCTTCTCTGAACCCCCTCTATGGCAAGAATGTCTTTCCTCAGATTTGGAGACCAAAACTGTATGCAATACTCCAGGTGTAGTCTCACCAAAACCCTGTACAACTGCAGTAGAACCTCCCTGCTCCTATACTCAAATCGTTTCGCTATGAATGCTAACATACCATTTGCTTTATTCACTGCCTGCTGCACCTGTCTAGCCCTATCTAGCTCTCTCTTGAAAGCATCCAGAGAACCGGCCTCCACCGCCCTCTGAGGCAGAGAATTCCACAGACTCACAACTCCCTGTGTGAAAAAGTGTTTCCTCATCTCCGTTCTAAATGGCTAATCCCCTTATTTTTCAACAGTGGCCCCCTGGTTCTGGCCTCCCCCAACACCAGGAACATGTTTCCTGCCTCTAGCGTGTCCAATAATAATCTATATGTTTCAATAATATTCCCTCTCATCCTTCTAAACTCCAGAATATACAAGCCCAGCCGCTCCATTCTGTCAGCATATGACAGTTCCGCCATATGCTGAGAGAATGGAGCGGCTGGACTTGTATTTCAGGTTGAGCCCCTTCTTCAGATATCTTCCCTAAACATCCCAGTCTTGCTCATCACCCGAACAACCCTGTCCTCTTGCTATCTCACGTTGAAAAGGCTCCCACTAGCCTTAGCTGCTAGAAAACCCTCATGGGGTTACGTTCCATAATTTTAAGGAATGTATCAGATTGCTACTCATCTTTCTCCTTTCAAAGTATGTTTTTTTGTTCAGTTTAGTTTATAGCCGAGGAAACAGGCCCTTCGGCCCACTGAGTCCGTGCTGCCCAATGATCCCCGCACACTATCCCACACACACATGGGGAACAATTTACAATTTTACTGAAGCCAATCAAGCAACAAACCTGCACGTGTTTGGAGCGTGGGAGGAAACCGGAGCGCCCGGAGAAAACCCACGCAGTCACGGGGAGAACGTGCAGGGTTCAGATGAGATTCGCATTAATTAATTGTCACATGCATCAATTACGGTGCAGTGATATTTGAGTTACCATGCAGCCATGCAATGAAAAGAACACAATACAATGAAGAGAAGAACGATGGAATTGAACATAAACATCCAACGATATGGAAGGGTTAAGGGCCTGTCCTACCAGCATCTGACTCCATGCGATGAACACGATCAAACTAGAAGCGGGGGCCGCGCGGAGGTCGGGTGATCCCTGTACAGGGCCGTTCCCACTAGCGTGCGCCTGCATGCGGCAAGCGCGACCAAACCGGCAGCGAAGGCCGTGCGGAGGTCGGGTGAGTGGCGCAACGCGGCGCAAAGTGAGGCGAACTTGGAGCAAAGTCTTAAAGGTAAGTTCGCCAGGACAGAGAGGGGCACACAGAGAGGGACACAGAGGCACACACAGAAAGGGCCACGGAGGCACACACAGAGAGGGTCACGGAGGCACCTACAGATAGGTTCACGGAGGCACGACGTCGAGATGGTGTGTCATGCGTCGAGGCGACTGCGAGCCGACAAGCCGTTGCCGCGCGGAATTTTTGAACATAGTCAGTTTTTCGGAGCCCCGCGCGATGTCGGGACGAACTGCGCACAATTCCGCACGGCTCCGGCGATCGAAGTGGGACCGGCCCCGCGACGCCGGACGGCTCAAGCGACCACGTTAGGTCGCGCACATTGCGTGGAGTTGCATGCTGGTGGGACAGGCCCTTAAGGTGTGATCACTGCGATGGAAGGCAATAAAGTTCAGTCAGCGTTCCTCCTTTTCCGTACAAACCGAAGATCTCGGAGAAAACCCTCGCAGGACACGGGGAGAACGTATCATCTCCGTACAAGCTGAACCGTAGTCAGGAACGAACCCAGGCCTCTGGAAGAAACTCTACCGCTGCACCATCGGGCTACCGTGGTATTTGTTTTCTTAAGGGTGAGGACTTCACAATGTCTAGCTTTTGAGGCTATTTTGTCTGGAAACGCTGCAGGCTCGATCAGAGGTGAAAAGACAGTCTCGAAGTACAGAAACATGAACACGGAAGGTATCAGGAGCATTCCACAAGAATGTTTGTCTGTGCCCCTGAAGGCTTGCTATTATTCAAGGTTTCAATTGACTATAAAGAGGGTTGAAGGTAGACAAAAATGCTGGAGTAACTCAGCGGGTGAGGCAGCATCCAAGGAGCGAAGGAATAGGTGACGTTTCAGAATCCAGCGGTGACAAAAAAATTTCCGACTCCGCGAGCCAATACGTCGTCACGCCGCGTCACGCCGCAAATTTTTCGGTGACCCGATACGTCAGTCAATGATGCCCGCAGTCGCTGAAAAAATCGCCAAGTGGGACAGGCCCCACAAGAATTTCATTGTCCTATCTGGGACACAGGAGAACACAACACGCTAGACTCCTGATCTTGAGTCTGAAGAAGGGTCTCGACCCGAAACGTCACCTATTCCTTCGCTCCATAGCTGCCGTTTCACCCGCTGGGTTTCTCCGGCATTTTTGTCTACCTTTCGATTTTACCAGCATCTGCAGTTCTTTCTTAAACAACTTAACTCTTGATCTGTCCTTTTCACACCTTACCCTTCCATATCTCTAGAATCCCACTCCCCTGACTCTCAGTCTGAAGAAACATAGAAAATAGGTGCAGGAGCAGGCCATTCGACCTTTCGAGCCAGCACCGCCATTCAATATGATCATGGCTGATCATCCAAAATCCATACCCCAGGGATATTTCTCCCCATATCCCTTGATTCCCTGAGCACTAAGAGCTAAATCTAACTCTCTCTTGACCCGAAATGTCACCCATTCCTTCTCTCCAGAGATGCTGCCTGGTCCGCTGAGTTGCTCCAGCACTTTGTGTCTATCTTCGGTGTATCTCCGGTCTGTCTATCCACCACCTGCAGTTCCTTCCTACACTGTTCATTCTTATTGGCTGGGTCGGTGAGCTTGCATTTGGGGTGGTGAGTGTGGGAAGATGCAGCGAGGGGTGGTGGTGGTGGTGGTGGAGGCAGATATGACAGCGGCGTTCGGGAGACTGTTGAATGGGCACATGCATATGCAGGCAGTGGAGGGATACGGATTATATGCTGGCAGATAAATGTTGTTCTTGGCATCATCCAAGTCCAAAGACATACAGGTTTGTAGGTTAATTGGCTTGGTATGAATGTAAATTGTCCCCTAGTGTGTGTAGGATAGTGTTAGTGTGCGGGGATCGCTGGTCGGTGCGGACTCGATGGGCTGAAGGGCCACCCTGTATCTCTCAACTGAACTAAACTAATCGAGTTCAGCACAGACATTGTAGGCCGAGCGCTGATGACAATTCAGTTTAGTTTAGCGATACAGCGCGGAAACAGGCCCTTCGGCCCACCGAGTCCGCGCCGACCAGCGATCCCCGCACACTAACACTATCCTACACACACACACACTAGGGGACAATTTACACTTATACCGAGTATACAAATCCAAGCCAATTTTCCTACAAATCTGTACGTCTTTGGATTGTGGGAGGAAACCGGAGCACCCAGGTCTCTGGCGCTGTAGGCAGCAGCTCTACCGCTGCGCCACCATGCCAACACTAAGTCAAGGGGATTCTTCCAACAGTGGAATAATGTGAATGGGAACCGACAGGTAAGTCACTGTCGCGTACAGAACATGCAAACTCCACTGTAAAATCTTAATTCTTTGATCGTTTAAACTGTATCTATCTCTATCTTAAAATACATTGCCAGACATAAAAACAGCTTTCATCCACGAGTAGTTGCTCTACTCAACAGCCAGAAATCTGTAGCCTCCCTTTGATCTGGTATTTTGTTGGTTCACATGCTTGATCAATGGTGTTTTATCATTAATGTCTTATTATTATTAATAATGTTTAGTGTTTTCTGAGTCATTCCTCACTGTCACTGTATGTCATGTTGTCACTTGCGCGCGGAGCGCCAAGGCAAATTCCTTGTATGTGAATACTTGGCCAATAAACTAACTTACTTATTTTTTTTTTACTTAAGGATATCTAATGATTCAGCCTCCATCAGCCTCAGGGACTGGACATTCCAGAGATTCACTGCCCGCTAAGTGTAGCAATCTTGACCACACCTCAGTTTTAAATGACTGGACCATTACCTGTTGCCTGCAACACTAGAAATATCCCAATTAGCTACTCAACCCTTTGTTGAATATTCCATTCAATTCCTTGCCTGTAACAAACAATGGAGATGTTTGTTTTGTTTGCATAGACTTGTTAGCAGTGCCAGATAGACAGCGGTTTCTTGCAGACAACGAGGTGGCTGGTGTGTATATCAATTACAAATGAAACACTCAACAACAGATCATTCTTAATTTAAATGCCTAAGAAAGAACTGCAGATGCTGGGAAAATGGAAGGTGGACAAAAATGCTGGAGAAACTCAGCGGGTGAGGCAGCATCTCGGGAGCGAAGGAAATAGGTGACGTTTCGCATCGAGACCCTTCTTCAGACAAAGTTGCTTTGCCCGGTGGTCCATCACCCGCTCTGACCTCCCCACCATCAAAGGGATTTATCGGAGGTGGACAAAAACGCTGGGGAAACTCAGCGGGAGAGGCAGCATCTATGGAGCGAAGGAATAGGTGACGTTTCGGGTCGAGACCCGGAAGGGTCTCGACCCGAAACGTCACCTATTCCTTCGTTCCATAGATGCTTTCCAGGTCTCAACCCGAAACGTCACCCATTCCTTCGCTCCATAGATGCTGCCTCTCCCGCTGAGTTTCTCCAGCATTTTTGTCCACTTTTGATTTTTCCAGCATCTGCAGTTCTTTCATAAACAAGGGATTTACCGGAGTCGCTGCCTCAAAAAGACAGCCAGCATCATCAGAGACCCACACCGCCCTGGCCACGCTCTCATTTTACCACTGCCATCGGGAAGAAGGTTCAGGAGCCTGAAACCTGTAATGTCCAGGTTCAGGAACAGCCTCTTCCCCACAGAAAAAAATATTGATTAATGCAGACATAAGGAAGTATGGATGTTGGTATACAGCAAAGATAGATACAAAGAGGATAGACACAAAATGCTGGAGTAACTCAGCGGGACAGGCAGCATCTCTGGCGAAAAGGAATGGGTGATGTTTTGGGTTGAGACCTTTCTTCAAATTAAAGGGTCTGTTCCACTGTACGAGATAATTCAAGAGTTCTCCCGAGTTTCCCCCGATTCGAAATCGGAGATTTAAGGGGCGGTCCCATCAGCATGCAACTCTATGCGATGAGCGCGACCTAACGTGGTCGCTTGAGCCGTCCGGCGTCTCGGGGCCGGTCCCACTTCGCTCGCTGGAGCCGTGCGGAATTATGCGGAGTTCGTCCCGACATCGCGCGGGGCTCCGAAAAACTGACTATGTTCAAAAATTCCGCGCGGCAACGGCTTGTCAGCTCGCAGTCGCCTCGACGCATTACACACCGTCTCAACGTCGTGCCTCCGTGACCCTCTCTATAGGTGCCTCCGTGACCCTCTCTGTGTGTGGCTCCGTGGCCCTCTGTGTGTGTGCCTCTGTGCCCCTCTCTGTGTGCCCCTCTCTGTCCTGGCGAACTTACCTTTAAGACTTCGCTCCAAGTTCGCCTCACTTTGTGCGGCGTTGCGCCACTCACCCAACCTCCGCGCGTGCTGGTGGGAACGGCCCTGTACGGGGATCACCCGACCTCCGCACGGCCACCGTTTCTAGTTTGGTCGCGCTCATCGCATGGAGTCGGATGCTGGTAGGACAGGCCCTTTACGGTAATAGCCGCTCGTAGGTACTCGGGGCTCTCGTGGCCATTTTTCACAGTGCTGAAAAAAATTCACGAGTACCTGCCGTTAGCGTTACGAGCCGCTACGAGACATCCAACGTACCCGCTACGTACATTCTACGTACTTAACACGAGTTTGATTTTTTTAAAAACTCGGGAGAGCTCTTGAATGACCTCGTAACGTGGGACAGGCCCTTTACTCAGCGGGTCTGGCAGCATCTCGGGAGAAAGAGAATGGGTGAGGTTCTGAAGAGGCGACCCGACCCAAAATGTCACACGTCCTTGTCGTGGCAAATTGTTAACCTGCAGGTTGAACTGGCAATAAGCAAAAGGCAAAGGCAATGCCAGCATTTATTTTGAGGGGACTTGTATACAAAAACAGGGATGTAATACTGAGGCTCTATACAGCTCTGGTGAAGCCACATTAGGAGTTTATATTTTAGTTTAGTTTAGTTCAGAGTTACAGCGCGGAAACCACGCCAACCAGCGATCCCCACAAACTAACACTATCTTATACCCACTAGGGACAATTTTTACATTTACCGAAGCCAATTAACCTACATACCTGTACGTCTTTGGAGTGTGGGAGGAAACCGAAGGAACTCGGAGAAAACCCACGCAGGTTTGTGAGCAGCTTTGGGCACCAT
This sequence comes from Raja brachyura, assembly GCA_963514005.1. The sequence continues at coordinate 3,927,894 of OY740799.1, forward strand.
ATCCGAGGAAGGTTGCGCTGACCATATCCGAGGAGGTTTACAAGAATGATCCCAGGATTGAGTGGGTTAACGTACGATGAGCGTTTGAAGGCACTGGGCCTGTACTCGCTGGAGTTTAGAAGGATGAGGGGGGGGACCTCGTTGAAACTTACAGAATAGTGAAAGGCTTGGATAGAGTGGATGTGGAGCGGATGTTTCCACTAGTGGGAGAGTCTAGGACCAGAGGTTACAGCCTCAGAATTAAAGGACGCTCCTTTAGGAAGGAGATGAGGAGGAATTTCTTTAGTCAGAGGGTGGTGAATCTGTGGAATTCACAGGCAGTGGAGGAGGCCAGGCCAATTAATAGATATTGGCAGGTTCTCTATTAGAACGGGTGACAGAGGTTATGGGGAGAAGGCAGGAAACTGGGGTTGAGAGAGAGAGATAGATCAGCCATTATTGAATGGCGGAGCGGACTTGATGGGCCGAACAGCCTAATTCTGCTCCTGGAACCTATGAGCTCATGAACTTAGAGAATTCCATTCGCCATTTCCAGCACCTGAATGAAATGAAGAATGAAAGGCACATTTCTGTTGGATCAGTGAAAAGATTCCTTCCAACTAAAATGTCCTCTGGTAAAAAATAGTAACTGAAACAAGCTCAGTGCTTTGCATTTCGTGACATTCGATGCGTTTGTGGGAATCATTTTTACCATTTCATGTAAATTGTTCCCGAATCATTTGCCTTTTCTTTGGCTGCCAAAGTGCCTTCAACAGTCAGCCCTTGTAAAGCACCTGGACGTGTTCATTTTTTACACCATGTGTCCTCAAGTGATTAGTTTAGTTTAGTTTAGTTTACTACCTCCCCAGAGGAGGGGAATCGACAACCAGAGGACATAGGTTTAAGGTGAAGGGGCAAAGATTTAATAGGAGCTTGGCCGAAGGGGTGACCTTTTCCCGCCAAGAGTGGTGGGTGTTTGGGAAGAGCTGCCGGAGGAAGTAGGTTTTACAGCGTCGAGTCTGCACCGACCAGCGATCACCGCACATTAAAAGCCCTGTCCCACTGTACGAGTTCATTCAAGAGTTCTCCCGAGTTTGCCCTGATTTGAGCTCGAGGATTTACGGTAATGGCCGGTCGTGAGTGTTGAAAAATCTTCACGCGTCTTCCCGAGCTTACCGCGTATCCCGAATACCTGCCGTTAGCGTTACGAGCCGCTAAGAGACGTCCCCGAGCTCCGACGTACCCACTACGGACATTCTCCATGCTTACCACTAGTTTGATTTTTTTTTAAACGTGGGAGTGGTCTTGAATGAACTCGTACAGTGGGACAGGGCTTTAACACTACCCTACACTAGACGAGGGATTATTTACAATTTTACCAAGCCAATTAACCTACAAACCTGAACGTCTTTGGAGTATGGGAGGAAACTGGAGATCCCGGAGAAAACCCACGCAGGTCACGGGGAGAGCGTACAAATTCCGTACAGACAGCACCCGTAGTCAGGATCGAACCCGGGTCTCTGGCGCTGTGAGGCAGCGACTCTACCGCTGCGCCACCGTGTCGACCTAAAGTTGGGGCTGGGATTAACGCAACATTTAAGAAACATTTGGACAGGTCGAAGTCAAAGTCAATTTTATTCGACACATGCACCTGAAGGGGCAGTGAAATGAAGTTTTGAACATGACCTTAGTGGCCGATGGAATATTTGAATCGCCTTGAATCATTTGATGGAGAATTTGGTACATGGATAGGACAGGTTTAGGGGGATATGGACCAAAAACATGGGCAGCTGAGATTGGTGTAGGTGGGACATGTTGGGCGGTGTGGTCAAGTTGGGCCGAAGGGCCTGTTTCCACACTGTATCATTCTAGGACTCCAATTTATCTTTCCTCAGGAATAAATAAATGGATTGTGAGCGATAGGGTGTACCTCAGGGCAATGTATCTGGTCTGTCAGCCAACATTTTCAGTAAAGGTAGACAAAAATGCCGGAGAAACTCAACGGGTGAGGCAGCATCTATGGAGCGAAGGAATAGGTGACGTTTCGGGTCGAGACCCTTCTTCAGGCTGATGTGGAGATTGGGGTGGGGCGGGAAGAAGAAAGGAAGAGGCGGAGACAGTAGACTGTGGGAGAGCAGGGAAGGAGAGGGGATCACCCGCTGAGTTTCTCCAGCATCTTTGTCTACCTTCGATTATTCCAGCATCTGCAGTTCTTTCTTAAACACTTTCAGTGCGGCTGATGGTAAAACTAGTCCGGGATTTCAGCCACATTGGGTTCTCTCTACAAAAATACTCAACCCCTCCTGTCGCCCAGCTGACTGCTTCATCGAAGAAGACGAACATTCCACCTGTGGCTCTGATACCTTCCACCATTTAAGGAACAGCGAAAGCAAGCGTCACGCTCGAGTGAACATTTGGCCCTGTGAAACTGCGGGGTGCATTTTAAAGAAGGAATCACAAAGTGCATTGAAATTATTAGGACTGAGTGTTCTTGCCCTGTTGTAAACATACCTGACTTGGGAGTGCCAGACGTTCCTACATAGGTTGCGAAAATGGTGACCCATGTTTCATACTAACCTAATGGGAGAGTCCAGGACTAGAGGTCGCAGCTTCAGAATTAAAGGACGTTCTTTTAGGAAGGAGATGAGGAGACATTTCTTCTGTCAGAGGGTGGTGAATCTGTGGAATTCTTTGCCACAGACGGCTGTGGAGGCCAAGTCAGTCGATATTTTTTAAGGCTGGGATAGATAGATTCTTGATTAGTGCGGGTGACAGGGGTTAGGGGGAGAAGGCAGGAGAATGGTGTTGAGAAGGAGAGATAGATCATCCATGATTGAATGGCAGAGTAGACTCGATGGGACGAATGGCCTAATTCTGCTCCTAGAACCTACGTGTAAACTTAAGAATCACACAGTCAACAGCTCAAGTGACCACGTTAGGTCGCGCTCATCGCATAGAGTTGCATGCTGGTGGGACAGGCCCTTTAAGAAATTCCAACTCAACTCCACCTCTAAAGGAATGTCCTTTTATTCCGAGGCTGTGCCCTCTGGTCCTAGAGCAGGGGTGGGGAACCTTTTCATGTTGGAAGGCCTCATTAAGTTAGCTGTGATCTAATAAGCCCGCATCCAAGATTTAGATGTACTTCAAAATGTACATTATTTTGTTAAAATAGCCCTCATGACCTACTAATGCTTTAATTGTGGCCGTCAGTCGGGGAGGAGTATTTCGTTGAATCTTCTTTTTACTCTTTGGTATTTTGAATACGTTCATTCTAAGATCAAAATAAAAATAATAAAAGACAAACAAAAACATATTGATAATAATAATAAATTTGTTCTACAAAATTGGGAGTTATTCAAAAGGCTGCACTTAACTCACAGAGAGCGGTGAGTCTGCGGAATTCTCTGCCTCAGAGGGCGGTGGAGGCCGGTTCTCTGGATGCTTTCAAGAGAGAGCTAGATAGGGCTCTTAAAAATAGCGGAGTTGGGGGATATGGGGAGAAGGCAGGAACGGGGTACTGATTGGGGATGATCAGCCATGATCACATTGAATAGCGGTGCTGGCTCGAAGGGCCGAATGGCCTACTCCTGCACCTATTGTGTCTATTGCCTATTAATGGTCTGGAAGGCTGCATGTGGCCTGAAGGCCTCAGGTTCCCCACCCCTGGTCCTAGGTTCCCCCACTAGTGGAAACATCCTCTCCACATCCACTCAATGCAGGAGTCTGTGGCTGGAGATTCCAGCATCTGTAGTTCCTTGTGCCTCTTATTGTTGCCCTGAGAGGCCGAGCGTGTCTTTCATGGCCCTCCTCCAGCACTCCTGTACAATAGCTATTCATTCACAAGCTGAAAGAGAAAACAGTTCAGTACCTGCAGATCTCAACACGGAACATTGTTACACTGGGATTGTTTGGTGGGTGCCTGAGGGTTGACCGTGAACAGAGTCTTGCCTTGTCTGATAATGGCTGTTGCAACCTGGAACTGTCTTTGTGCCAACTCATTCGCTGGAAAAGAGCACGGCAGTTTTACATGCCATTAAGGCTCTGGGAAACTGCTTCCAATGGCAGAAAGGTTGGCGAACTATCGATGCGTGTTTAAGGTTAACAGTTAAAGGGGCAATGATAGAGTCGCAACTTTACACAGCCAGAGATCCTGACCATGGGCGCTGTCTGTACGGGGTCTGTATGTTCTCCCCGTTTCTCCGGGGGACTACAGGAATTAAATTTAATTCAAACCAAGCTGTTTGAATGACAATAAAAGGCATTCTACTCTATCCTATTCTATAGAGTAATACAGCATGGAAACAGGCCCTTCGGCCCAACTTGCCCACAGCAGCCAACATGTCCCATCCACACTTGTCCCACCTGCCTGCGTTTGGCCCATATCCCTCTAAACCTGTCCTATCCATGTACCTGTCTAACTGTTTCTTAAACGACACAATAGCCCCAGCCTCAACTACCTCCTCTGGCAGCTCGTTCCATACACCCACCAGCCTTTGTGTGAAAATGTTGCCCCTCAGATTCCTTTTATATCTTTCCCCCCTTCACCTTAAACCTATGTCCGCTGGTCCTCGATACCCCTACTCTGGGCAAGAGACTCTGTGCGTCTACCCGATCGATTCCTCTCATGATTTTGTACACCTCTATAAGATCACCCCCTCATCCTCCTGCGCTCCAAGGAATAGAGTCCCAGCCTGCTCAACCTCACCCTGTAGCTCACGCCCTCGAGTCCTGGCAACATCCTCGTAGATCTTCTCTGCACCCTTTCCCGCTTGACATCTTTCCTATAACACGGTGCCCAGAGTTGAACGCAAGACTCTAAATGCAGCCTCATTAATGTCTTATACAACTGCAGCATGACCTCCCAACTTCTACACCAATGTTATGTGAGCTTCATGCCCCAGTGTCTGGGGCAAGCTTTGAACCCACAGGCTTCTTGGGCTAGTGCAAGTGAGCTCTTCACGCAGCCACAACTGACACATACTTCATCTGCTATTAACACACTTAAACTAGCGTGCCGTGTGAAGGAAGTGCCCGATGTGTGAGCAGCAGATACATGGAAAACTTTTTAGATTAAAAATAAAAAATGTAGAAAGTCCCTCAACCTGACTTTTGCTCTACTTAAATTGCTATTTTTATAAACAGCTGCATATTCCAGTCGTGTGGCTGCAAACTAAATGTCCCCCACCCACCCTATTTGTAGCTTTGCGGCACGGTGGTGCAGCGGTAGAGTTGCTGCCTCACGGGGCCAGAGACCCGGGGTTCCATCCTGACTACGGGTGCTGTCTGCACGGAGTTTGTACGTTATCCCCGTGGGTTTTCTCCGGGCGCTCCGGTCTCTTCCCGCTCCCCAAAGACGTGCATGTTTGCCGGCAAATTGGCTTCTGTATATTGTCCCTAGTGTGTAGGGAGGGAGTGGTCGAGAAACATAGAAACATAGAAACATAGAAATTATGTGCAAGAGTAGGCCATTCGGCCCTTCGAGTCTGCACCGCCATTCAATATGATCATGGCTGATCATCCAACTCAGTATCCCGTACCTGCCTTCTCTCCATACCCTCTGATCCCCTTAGCCACAAGGGCCACATCTAACTCCCTCTTAAATATAGCCAATGAACTGGCCTCAACTACCCTCTGTGGCAGAGAGTTCCAGAGACCCACCACTCTCTGTGTGAAAAAAGTCCTTCTCATCTCGGTCCTAAAGTACCTCCCCCTTATCCTTAAGCTGTGACCCCTTGTCCTGGACTTCCCCAACATCGGGAACAATCTTCCTGCATCTAGCCTGTCCAACCCCTTAAGAATTTTGTAAGTTTCTATAAGATCCCCTCTCAATCTCCTAAATTCTAGAGAGTATAAACCGAGTCTATGCAGTCTTTGTTCCTAAGACAGTCCTGACATCCCAGGAATCAATCTGGTGAACCTTCTCTGCACTCCCTCTATGGCAATAATGTCCTTCCTCAGATTTGGAGACCAGAACTGTACGCAATACAGTGGGATTGAGAAAGTGGGATAACATAGAACTAGTGTACAGATGAGCTGAAGGGACTGTTTCTGCGCTGTACCTCTAAACTAAACTGAACTAAACTAAACTAAACTAAACGATTTGACCCTCTCCATGTTCTCCAGCGATGCTGCCTGACCTGCCGAGCTACTCCAGCACTCCGAGACCTTTTGTATATTAACCACACCTACAGCGCTTCTATCCACTAAAACATGACAAGGTTAATCCCCGGGATGGCGGGACTGTCATACGCTGACAGAATGGAGCGGCTGGGCTTTATACTCTGGGGTTCAGAAGGATGAGAGGATATCTCATTGAAACATATGAGATCATTGATAGTTTGGACACGCTAGAGGCAGGAAACATGTTCCCGATGTTGGGGGAGTCCAGAACCAGGGCCCACAGTTTAAGAATAAGGGGTAAGCCATTTAGAACGGAGACGAGGAAACACTTTTTCTCACAGAGAGTTGTCAGTCTGTGGAATTCTCTGCCTCGGAGGGTGGCGGTGGCTAATTCTCTGGATACTTTCAAGAGAGAGCTAGATAGGGCTCTTAAAGATAGCGGAGTCAGGGGATATGGGGAGAAGGCAGGAACGGGGTACTGATTGGGGATGATCAGCCATGATCACATTGAATGGCGGTGCTGGCTCGAAGGGCCAAATGGCCTCTACTCCTGCACCTATTGTCTAATGTGCATTGTCCCCAAACATCCGCACAAATCAAGAATCTATCTATATCTGCCTTGAAGATATCCATTGACGTGGCCTCCACGGCCTTCTCTAGCAATGAACTCCACAGATTCACCACCCTCTGACCAGATAAATGCCTCCTCATCTCCTACCTGAAGAAATGTCCTTTAATTCTGAGGCTGTGACCTCTAGTCCTAGTATAGTCTTCTTCTTCTTGCGTATGGCATGCACTGCCTAAAGTTGTAGGCCAACTTGTTCTATTTGATCCATTTGTTTGTGCAAGTCGGGTTGATTGCATTAGTCGGAACAGGGTGGACCACGTGAAGGTTACAATCTCCCACCCCGTCTATTCTCTATTTCCTGGAACCAGATGGACTTTAATAATCAGGAGCTTTCAAAGTTACTGTTCTGGTTTAAGCAGTCCAACCCAATCTAATTTTTAACAGCTTTTTATTAAAGTTCGCTTCTTACTTTGTTTAATAGAAAGTAGAAAAGAACGAATTTGGACTCGTAAAATCGATGTCAATAATGATATTGCACAAGTAATAGAGCTGGCAGTTTGCCTCAGCTGATACTTTCATTAACCTGGTTACCTAACCTGTGCTGAGTTTGGGTCTCGACCCAAAACGTCACCCATTCCTTCTCTGCAGAGATGCTGCCTGTCCCGCTGAGTTACTCCAGCATTTTGTGTCTACCTTTGATTTAAACCAGCATCTGCAGTTCTTTCCTGCACAGTCTGGTGCTCGGCATTGATTTCAACCAGCAAAGTGCCAATCCTTTGACAGCGTAGATGGGGAATGTTAGTCGCCGAAGGGCCTGTTTCCACACTGTTTGTCTCTGCGAAATAATGTGTAGAAAGGAACTGCAGATGCTGGTTCAAACCGAAGATCTGAAGAAGGGTCTCGACCCGAAACGTCACCCATTCCTTCTCTCCAGAGATGCGGCTTGTACTTGCTAGAATTTAGAAGATTGAGGGGGGATCTCATAGAAACTTACAAAATTCTTAAGAGGTTGGACAGGCTAAATGCAGGAAGATTGTTCCTGATGTTGGGGAAGTCCAGAACAAGGGGTCACAGTTTAAGGATAAGGGGGAAATTTTTTAGGACCGAGATGAGAAGATCATTTTTCACACAGAGAGTGGTGGGTCTCTGGAACTCTCTGCCACAGAAGGTAGTTGAGGCCAGTTCATTGGCTATATTTAAGGGGGAGTTAGATATGGCCCTTGTGGCTAAGGGGATCAGAGGGTATGGAGAGAAGGCAGGTACTGGATACTGAGTTGGATGATCAGCCATGATCATATTGAATGGCGGTGCAGGCTCAATGGGCCGAATGGCCTACTTCTGCACCTATTTTCTATGTTTCTATGTTTATATGCTGCCTGTCCCACTGAGTTACTCCAGTTTTTTGTGTCTGTCATAAGTTTAGAGATACGGCGTGGAAGCAGGCCCTTCGGCCCATCGAGTCCACCATGACCATTGGATCTCCCGTTCAAATCAGTTCTACCTCCTCCCACTTCCTCATCCACCCCCTAAACACTCGGGGCAATTAACAAAGGGCCAATTAACCTGTAAACCCGCACGTCTTTGGGATGGACGGGGAAACCAGAGCACCTGGAGGAAACCCACACGGTCACGGGGAGCACAGGTGTACGGAACGAGCTGGCGGAAAAGGTAGTTGAGGCAGGTTTTATCACGATGTTTAAAAAACATTTGGAGAGGTACATGGATATACAATAGGCAATAGACAATAGGTGCAGGAGTAGGCCATTCGGCCCCTCGAGCCAGCACCGCCATTCATTGTGATCATGACTGATCATCCCCAATAAGTACCCCGTTCCTGCCTTCTCCCCATGTCCCCCTGACTCCGCTATCTTTAAGAGTCCTATCTAGCTCTCTCTTGAAAGTATCCAGAGAACCGGCCTCCATCGGCCTCTGAAGCAGAGAATTCCACAGACTCACAACTCTCTGTGAGAAAAAGTGTTTCCTCGTCTCCGTTCTAAATGGCTTACCCCTTATTCTTAAACTGTGGCCCCTGGTTCTGGACTCCCCCAACATCAGGAATGTAGCCAATGAACTGGCCTCAACGACCTTCTGTGGCAGAGAATTCCAGAGACTCACCACTCTCTGTGTAAAGAATGTTTTCCTCATCTCGGTCCTAAGGGAATTCCTCCTTATCCTTAGACTGTGACCCCTTGTTCTGGACCTCCCCCAACATCGGGAACAATCTTCCTGCCTCTAGCGTGTCCAAACCTTAACAATCTTATATGTTTCAATGTGATCCCCTCTCATCCTTCTAAACTCCAGAGTGCACAAGCCCAGCCGCTCCATTCTCTCAGTATTCGACAGTCCCGCCATCCTGGGGAATTAACCTTAGCACAGGTTTAGAGGGATATGGGGCTAAACGCGGGCAGGTGGGATTAGTGTAGGTGAGACCTGTTGGCCGGTGTGGGCAAGATGGGCCGAAGGGCCAGTTTCCACGCTGTATCACTCTATGACTCTACTGCCTCAGTGTATTCTGCTATTCCAGCACCATTGTCCATGGGAATGATTCTACCGATGCACAGTAAGATTTTTACTGAACTCTGTGCAAAATGGGAATTTTATCGTGCCTAGGCACAGGCATGGCACCGTGGCGCTACGGTAGATTTTCTTCCTCACAGTGCCGGTGACGCGGGTTCGATCCTGACTGCAGGTGCTGTCTGTATGGAGTTTGCACGTTCTCCACGTGACTAGGTGGGTTTTTTTCCGGGTGCTCCCGTTCCCTCCCACACTCCAAAGACGTGCAGGTCTATCGGTCAATTGGGTTCGGTAGAATTGTAAATTGTCCATAGCGTGTAGGATCGTGCTAGCATACGCGGTGATCGTTGGTCGGCACAAACCCGGTGGGCCGAAGGGCCTGTTTCCATTGAAGATGGACACAAAATGCTGTCCAGGCAGTTCATTCCTATACACGGCCTGTGTTCCATGCTATAGCTCTAAAGACTTAAGTGGCGGCGATTTTTTAGGCGAGTACGACAATGGAATTCACCGAAGTCAGCGCCGGCTACAACCTACGCCATCCTGGCGACAACCTACGACAGCACCTACGCCAGGAGAAGACAAGCACGACAAGCCCATGGCCAGGAAAACGCCTCAGTGGGGACAGGCCATTAAAGGTAGCATTAGTGTCAAATGGGTGCTGAAGGGTTTAACATATAACCATATAACAATTACAGCACGGAAACAGGTCATCTCGGCCCTTCAAGTCCGTGCCGAACAACTTTTTTCCCTTAGTCCCACCTGCCTGCACTCATACCATAACCCTCCATACCCTTCTCATCCATATGCCTATCCAATTTATTTTTAAATGATACCAACGAACCTGCCGCCACCACTTCCACTGGTTTGGGATGAGTTGGTGGGCCGAAGGGCCTGTTGCCTTGTGCTATCCCACTTTGCCCCCCGTGACTTGGGCTAGTGTTGCAATGTTCATCGATGCCGGAGCTGTCAGCTCTTCTCCAGCCCAGTGGAGACGGATCTCCCAGTTAACTGTAAAACCAACACTATAAATACACTCATGGAGCAAACATCGTTGCTGTTTGGTGAGTTGCGGGAAGGACATTCCTTTATTTATTGCTCTGTATATTTTTGACTTACTTTGAAAGCGGTAAAATGAACTACTCCTTCATATCAAACATTGTAAACCTGTTCATTGTTTATTGTCGAGTTTTTTTAATGTGCATTCTATATTGCAAAGTAATGATATACTGAGCTTAGGTATACCTTCATGTATCTTGCTTCTGAAGATTTCCTCTTAACTATAAAAGAGATCTTGTGCAATCGTTTGATGGCATTTTTTGGTCTTAACGATTCTTTGATGAATACTTTCTTTCTTTCTTCGAGACAGTTTTCTGTAGCCAATTGCGCAGTCAAAGAGTCATAGCTTCCTCTCAACTCGCCCATGCCAACCAAGACCTCCTGAGTCCCACCTGCCCACATTTGGCCCACATCCCTCGAAATCTTTCCTGCCAATGTATTTAGGAGATTGAGAGGGGATCTTATAGAAAAGTACAACATTCTTAAGGGGTTGGACAGGCTTGATGCAGGAAGATTGTTCCCGATGTTGGGGAGGTCCAGGACAAGGGGTCACGGCTTAAGGATAAGGGGGAAATCCTTTAGGACCGAGATGAGAAGGACTTTTTTCACACAGAGAGTGGTGGGTCTCTGGAACTCTCTGCCACAGAGGGTAGTTGAGGCCAGTTCATTGGCTATATTTAAGAGGGAGCTAGATGTGGCCCTTGTGGCTAAGGGGATCAGAGGGTATGGAGAGAAGGCAGGTACGGGATACTGAGTTGGATGATCAGACATGATCGTATTGAATGGCGGTGCAGGCTCGAAGGGACGAATGGCCTACTCCTGCAACTAATTTCTATGTTTCTATGTTTCTATGTATTTGTCCAAATGTCCCAGAGCCATCGAATCACAGAGTCATACAGCATGGAAACAGGCCCTTCGGCCAACTTGCCCATGCCAACCAAGATGCCCCATCTCCCTGGTCCCACCTGCCCACGTTTGGCCCACATCCCTCCACGTACCTATCCAAGTGTCTTTTAAAAGTTGTTACAGGACCTCCCTGAACTACATGCTCAGGTACCCACGACCCTCTGTGTATAAAAAGTTGCCCCTCAGGTTCCTACTAATTCTTTCTCCTCTCACCATAAATCTACCCATCACTGGAATTTAAAAGGATGAGAAGGATCTTATAGAATTCATTCGTTCACCATCGTTGACAGCATTAGCGACGCTGGTTTCCGACGGGAACGGTGACGGACGCACCACACATCTCCGTTCTCCAGTTCCTGCGGACTTCCGCCGCTGGAAGTACAGGATTTTGGTGTGTGTGTGTGCTGTATCATCATTCCTTACAACGCCACGTACGACTGTGATCGCAACTTCTACTGAAGTGGGGATGGCTGTTGGCTCGCTAGGAGCTCATCCGCCCTTTGACAGGTCTTGTTTTTGGTCCTGCTGGGGGTCCACAGCCCCCTCCTCACCTGGCAAACCAGGTGGGGGAGACGGTTTAGTCGCCGACTATCCGACCATGGAGCAGGTAGCACAGGATTGCATGGCACCTGTGGCGGGGCGATCTCCCCCCCCCGACCATATAGGAACATATAACATTTGTTAAGGGATTAGACAGGCTAGATGCAGGAAAAATATTCCCCATATTGGGGGAGTCCAGAACCAGGGGTCACACAGTTTAAGAATAAAGCGTAGGGCATTTAGGACTGAGATGAGGAAAAACTATTTCACCCTTAAGGATAAGGGGGAAGTCTTTTAGGACCGAGATGAGAAAAACTATTTCACCCAGAGAGTTGTAAATCTGTGGAATTCTCTGCCACAGAAGGCAGTGGAGGCCGATTCACTGGATATTTTCAAGAGAGAGTTAGATTTAGCTCTTAGGGCTAACGGAATCAAGGGATATGGGGAGAAAGCAGGAACGGGGTACTGATTGGGGATGATCAGCCATGATAATATTGAATGGCGGTGCTGGCTCGATGGGCTGAATGGCCTCCTCCTGCACCTATTTTTCTATGTTTTTTCTATGTTTCTATGAAGTAAAACCATGCATCGTGGCCATTGTCATTGTTCATAATTCATCGGGAATACTTAATTGAGTGCGGTTTGGTATTCAGATGCTTACGTGTGGTTTGAGCTTCTGTAGTGTTACGAGCTGATAAATAAAGATCTAGAAAATAGAAAGCTTTTGCCTTTCTGGTCCCAAGGAAAAGTTAACACAGTGGGCGGCACGGTGGTGCAGCGGTAGAGTTGCTGCCTCACAGCGCCAGAGACCCAGGTTCCATCCTGACGACGAGTGCTGAGTGTACGGAGCTTGCACGTTCTCCCCGTGACCGCGTGGGTTTTCTCCGGGTGCTCCGGTTTCCTCCCACTCTCTAAAGGCGTGAAAGTTCGGAGGCTAATCGGCCCTCGGTTCCATGTCCCTAGTATGTGTGGGATTGTGTTGGTGCATGGGGTGATCGCTGGTCTGCGCGGACTCGGTGGGCCGAAGGGCCTGTTTCTCTGAAATCTAAACCGGACACCGCGTTGAGTGTCAATAATTCATGGAGGTGGGATGGTGTGTATTGCAGTCTATGTTAATGAGGCGACAGGAAATGGGATTTGTGTGTGGCCAAGAGACAGAATATCTGTTTGAGTTGCTGTAAACTGCATTGCTGCTGTCCAAGTCTTTCTTCTCAACATCATTGTCCGGGATATCTCTCAGAGAACTGCAAGGAAACTTGCCACTCCCTCCTCTCCCTTCTCCCATCAAGTAAAATGTATAGAAGTGTGAAAACGCACAGCTCCAGATTCAGGGACAGTTTCTTCCCAGCTGTTATCAGGCGACTGAACCATCCTACCACAACCAGAGAGTGGTCCCGATGTTGGGGGAGACCAGAACCAGGGGCCACAGTTTAAGAATAAGGGGTAAGCCATTTAGGACGGAGACGAGGAAACACTTTTTCACACTGAGAGTTGTGAGTCTGTGGAATTCTCTGCCTCAGAGGGCGGTGGAGGCCGGTTCTCTGGATACTTTCAAGAGAGAGGGTTACACAAAAAGCTGGAGAAACTCAGCGGGTGCAGCAGCATCTAAGGATCGAAGGAGATAAGCGATGTTTCGGGTCAAGACCCTTCGAAGTTAGATAGAGCTCTTAAAGATAGAATTTCGGGCAATTTCCAACAAAGTTGAAACGCTGAATGCGCTCCGATTAAAAACAAAATGTTTCTGGGGATTTTTTCTTACTCTGGGGGTAAACATAGAAACATAGAAACATAGAAATTAGGTGCAGGAGTAGGCCATTCGGCCCTTCGAGCCTGCACCGCCATTCAATATGATCATGGCTGATCATCGAACTCAGTATCCTGTACCTGCCTTCTCTCCATACCCTCCGATCCCATTAGCCACAAGGGCCACATCTAACTCCCTCTTAAATATAGCCAATGAACTGGCCTCAACTACCTTCTGTGGCAGAGAATTCCACAGATTCACCGCTCTCTGTGTGAAAAATGATTTTCCTCGTCTCGGTCCTAAAAGACTTCCCCCTTATCCATAAACAGTGACCCCTTGTCCTGGATTTCCCCAACATCGGGAACAATCTTCCTGCATCTAGCCTGTCCAACTCCTTAAGAATTTTGTAAGTCTCTATAAGATCCCCCCTCAATCTTCTAAATTCCAGTGAGTATAAGCCGAGTCTATCCAGTCTTTCTTCATATGGAAGTCCTGCCATCCCAGGAATCAGTCTGGTGAACCTTCTCTGCACTCCCTCTATGGCAATAATGTCCTTCCTCAGATTTCCTCACATATTGTGATGGGCTGCGGAAGAATGAATGTCATTGATCTATCTGGGACACATGACAATAAATTACTCCTGACGCTCGAATCACATTCGGGTTCAGCTGCTGTGTCATCAATAGGATGTGTCGGAAGGAACTGCAGATGCTGGTTTACACCGAAGATAGACACAAGATGCTGGAGTAACTCAGCAGGCCGGGCAACATGTCTGGAGAGAAGTATCAATAGTTGTATCATTTCAAGTGACGTTAAAAGTAAAGATCCTATAGACCAAGATAGACCACTCCTTCTAAATGCAATGGGCTGACATGTAGTACGCAACGGTGCGAAAAGTGGGCCTTTTTTTCATCCATTTTAGTAACCCAACCCGACCTGACTCGCAGTGTAATCAGTGTTGCGGGGGAACAGTTTGTATTAATAAATTATAATTCTGAAAATGAGGAGAAGATTTTTACCAAAGAACTTTTATTTTTACGCGGATGTTTCTGTAACCGGGTTCCGTCTCCGCGCTAGTATCTTTGCTCCGCTGTGATGGGATCTTTGGTGCGGAGACGGAAGCCGGTTACGGAAATGGCGCCGAAAATTACCCGCGAATCTGCCCATGACCGTACTACGTCTTTTTCGTTGAGTGGACTATCTTGCTCGCTGTAGGATCTTTGGTTAAAAGAGTGTGTGTTTTGCCAATTAAAATGCAGATGATCCTGGAACCCAACCAACGACTAAACCTTGAGGCATCGTCCATAGGGAAATCAGGTCTAAATGCAAGTCATGTTTGTCTACCAACTTCAGTATTATATTAACTCAAGAGGTCTCAAAGGGGTCTGAAGAAGGGTCTCGATCCGAAACGTCAACCATTCCTTCTCTCCAGAGATGCTGCCTGTCCCGCTGAGTTTTTGTCTACCTTCGATTTTTCCAGCATCTGCAGTTCCTTCTTAAACTAGTCCAATAGTATCTAGTATCTTTGGTTCAAAGGTCTCCAATGAGGACGCAGCTTGCACAGGTATAACCTATTACGAAGGCTTATGCAACACAACAATTTGCAGAATGCAGAATTATTTTGCCGAAGGGTACCGTTGTCTGGCGCATAAAGCGCCCTCATGCTCGGCTGCGGGAAGCAATCCTGGGACACACTGGGTGGACCCGGCGAGGAGAGGGAGGTGGCTGGAGGCCCACAACAGCCTGGGACTCGCCTGGAGCAGGCACAGTTTCAGCTTCAGGGGTAGTTTACTGTCACGTGTACCGAGCTACAGCGAAATGCTTTTGTTGCCTGCTAACCAGTCAGCGGAAAGACAGTGCATGTTTACAATGAGGATGGTGGATCTGTGGAATTCATTGCCAGAAATGGCTGTGGAGGCCAAGTCAGTGGATAATTTTAAGGCGGAGATTGACAGATTCTTGATTGGTGCGGGTGCCAGGGGTTATGGGGAGAAGGCAGGAGAATGGGGTTGAGAGGGAGAGATAGATCAGCCATGATTGAATGGTGGAGTAGACTTGATGGGCCGAATGGCCTAATTCTAATGGCTTCCTAGAACCTAGGAAGCAGTAAAGAATGGGCAGGAGGCACAGAATATATTGAAAAGGACACAAAGAGCTGGAGTAACTCAGCGGGTCAGGCAGCATCTGTGGAGAACATGGATAGGTGACTTTTCACAGAGTGCTGGAGTAACTCAGCGGGTCAGGCAGCATCTGTGGAGAACATGGATAGGTGACGTTTCACAGAGTGCTGGAGTAACTCAGCGGGTCAGGCAGCATCTGTGGAGAACATGGATAGGTGACGTTTCACAGAGTGCTGGAGTAACTCAGCGGGTCAGGCAGCATCTGTGGAGAACATGGATAGGTGACGTTTCACAGAGTGCTGGAGTAACTCAGCGGGTCAGGCAGCATCTGTGGAGAACATGGATAGGTGACGTTTCACAGAGTGCTGGAGTAACTCAGCGGGTCAGGCAGCATCTGTGGAGAACATGGATAGGTGACGTTTCACAGAGTGCTGGTGTAACTCAGCGGGTCAGGCAGCATCTGTGGAGAACATGGATAGGTGCATGGATAGGTGACGTTTTGGGTCGGGACCCTTTTTCAGTCTGATTGAAGGGACTAAAAATGAGGGGAGTGGCTCTGTGGCGTAGCGGTAGAGTTGCTGCCTCACAGCGCCAGAGACCTGGGTTCGATCCTGGCTATGGCTGCTGCCTGTGCAGGGTGTGTTCTCATGAAACACAATGGCTAGAATGAAACTAGAGGGAGTAAATGTCTAGAGCGAGCCAAGTAGACTCGGAGCAGTAGCTGCTGCTGTGAAATACGTTAGACAAGTTGTTATTTTCCCCAGAGCACAATCCTCCAAGCAATTTCAGCTGCTTCACTTTTCGAATGCAAATCTGCCCCTCCCTGCCTCCCACGCTCACAAACAAGGAAGATGCCGAATTTTAGCTTTGCATGCTCACTGTCTCCGCACTGAATTAACTCATCCTTCCCCTCACAATGAGGGAATGATCCCGGTTCGCGCTGAGAAATGCAAATTGCAGGTGTAATTGTGGGATGATTGCCTCTATGTAAGAGATCAGTGTTGCACTTAAGAAACAGTGTGCCTTTTCTGTTGTCGAGTGGAAATTCTAGATGGCTTTGCAGGAGTGATTCAGTTACAATGGGCTTCACTGAGTCCTGCAGGGGTTAGACTAACCCAGGTGATATCTGCCTGTTACTCCAACCTGTCAGCTGCCTCTAATGAATGGGGAGGCAACAATAGAAATGTCACGTAATAAGTGTATCTCCTCTCCAGAAGACCACCATTCTATTCACCGCTCTCCGGCTTTGCATTACAAGATTTTCTCTTCCCCCCCCCGCCCCCCCCCCCCCCCCCCGCACTCCGTCTCTCCCTTTCAAACACTGAGACGTTCGTGAACGAGGACTTGGCTCCTGGCTCCAGTTTCACTTTCTTTGCAAAGAAGTGTTTAGGAGTAGACAGGCACTCTGATGAGGTGCGGCGAGGCGAGCCAAGGCGAGGCATTGTCGCAGGGAAAACAAGCCCGTCATTCTGCGCTTTGGCAACAGGAGCCATCTTACGTTACACTCCGATGAGATTTTTCCGTTCGGGGATATATGCGGCGCGGGGAAACAGGCCCTTCGGCCCGTCGAGTCCGTGCCAACCACGATCACCCCGCCTGCACACTAGCACAATCGTACACACTTGCGTACTGTGTAGGCTGTACATGCGGCAATTAAATAAATGTATTAAGGGCCTGTCCCACTTGGCAACCGCCGGCATAATTGACTGATGTATAAGGTCATCGGCGTAATGAAGTATTGACGTGCGCTGTTTTTTCACGTGTCGCTGGATTTTGAAATGTTGGAAATCTTTTGGCGACACTGATATGTCGCTGAAAATATTCGCCAAGTGGGACAGGTCCTTCAGTCTCAGTATGATCCTGAACGTGATCCCGAATGTCGAAAAAACAAAGGAGGTCATCGTCGACTTCAGGAAAAACCGGCACAGTCCCACACCACTTCACATCAATGACAGCGATGTGGAGGTGGTCAGTAGCACTAAGTTCCTGTGGGTGCAGATCACTAACAGTCTGACCTGGTTAAATAACATCTCATCAACAGTTAAGAGAGCGCAGCAGTGGTTGCACTTTCTGCGCCGGATGAGAAGAGCTCATCTCCCCCATCCCATCCTCACCACTTTCTACAGGGGCACCATAGAGAGTATTTTGACCAGATGTATCTCTGTCTGGTTTGGGGACTGTAGAGCCTCCGACTGGAAGTCTGTGCAGAGAGTGGTGAGGACAGCGGAAAAAATCATCGGGACCTCTCTCCCCTCAATCGGGGATATTGCGACCAAACGTTGCGTGTCTAAGGCCAGCAGTATTATAAAAGACCCCACACATCTCCATCACGGACTGTTCACTCTGCTGCCCTCGGGCAAAAGATATCGTAGCATAAGGAGCAGAACATCAAGGTTCTGCAACAGCTTCTTCCCACGAGCCATCAGACTCCTGAACGCCATGTAATGGGCTGCCACCATTGTCTATTTATCCTTTTATCCTTTTTATCCATTTTATCCATGTTTATCCTTCTGTTAATTATCGTGTTGCACAGGGAGCCAAATGCAACGGAATTTCGTTTGGAATTGCATATATCGATGTATTTCTAAATGACAATAAAGTTTGTTTGACTTGACTTGACTTTGAGTACTAGGGACAATACACCATTTTTCTTGACCAAGGCCAATTAACCTGCAAACCCATGCAGTCTGGCTTTGGAGTGTGGGTGGTGATCAGAGTACCCGGAGAAAACTCACACAGGTCACGGGGAGATCGTGCAAACTCCGTATGGTCAGCATCTGGGATCGAACCCGTGTCTCTGGCGCTGTAAGGCAGCGATTAAACCATTGCACCACCGTGCCGCCCCAAAGCCAACTGCACAAGGACCGTGAGCTACAGGTACATTGGAAAATATTGTTCGCAGCAGCATCATGAGCCCGGTGGCACAGCGCCAGAGACCCTGTCTCACAGCGCCAGAGTCCAAGGTTCGATCCTGACTACAGGTGTTGCCTGTCCGGAGTTTGCACGTTCACCCTGTAACCTCGTACGTTTTCTCCGGGTGCTCCGGCTTCCTCCCACACTCCAAAGACGTACAGGTTTGTCAGATGATTGGCTTCTATAAATAACCCCCAGTGTGTGCGTGTAGGATAGATCTTGTGTGCAGGGGATCGCTGGTCGGCGCGGACACGGTGGGCCGAAGGGCCTGTTTCCGTGCTGTATCTTTAAACTAAACTAAACTAGACTAATCAACTCAGGAAAATACCCCCCATAAATTATATATAAATCACACATTTCTTTATCAGGCATAACTATAGTTCTCAGCCAAAGCAGAAGGAATCAAGGGAATCTCAGGAACAATGAAGAAGGGTTTCGGCCCGAAACGTCGCCTATCTCCTTCGCTCCTTAGATGCTGCTGCACCCGCTGAGTTTCTCCAGCCTTTTGTGTACCAACAATCTAGAACAGTTTAGAACAGAGACGAGGAAACATTTCTTCACACAGAGAGTTGCGAGTCTGTGGAATTCTCTGCCTCAGAGGGCGGTGGAGGCCGGTTCTCTGGATACTTTCAAGAGAGAGCTAGATAGGGCTCTTAAAGATAGCGGAGTCAGGGGATATGGGGAGAAGGCAGGAACGGGGTACTGATTGGGGATGATCAGCCATGATAACATTGAATGGCGGTGCTGGCTCGAAGGGCCGAATGGCCTCCTCCTGCACCCATTGTCTACTGTCTATTGTCTACCTATTCCAGCGCTCTCAAAAATAATATTTCAAAATAATGTCGTCCAATGCTTTTTTCATCAGCCTGAAAGTGTAGACTGGGGATTTGATGAGAGTTAAACTTTAATTCTGTACAGCATTAAAGAACCAGCCATGGTTTTTATGCCGAGGTTTCACAAATGAGTATTGGAGCTTCCGATACAGACAAAGTGTCTCTTTCTAGCCTGCGACTGGTATCATGTTATCCACTCCTATGAAATTCCGTAAACCAATTCACTGAAACTGTAAAATACCCTACCAGATGCAGCCGGTAGTGGTGGGCTTAGTTTAGTTTAGTTTTAAAGATGCAGCGCGGAAACAGGTCCTTTCGGCCCAGCGATGCCGCGCCGACCGGCCATTAATGCTACCCCGCACACTCTAGGGGCAATTTACAATTAAACTGAGCCAATTAATCCACAAACCTGCACGAGTTTGGAGTGCGGGAGGAAACCGGAGATCTCGGAGAAAACCCACGCGGGTCGCGGGGAGAGCGTACAAACTCCGTACAGACAGCACCCGCAGTCAGGATCGAACCTGGGTCTCTGACGAACTGTACACTGCAAGGGCCAGGAAGAGAGCAGGTAAGATCATCTCTGACCCCTCTCACCCTGGCCACAAGCTCTTTGAATCACTTCCCTCTGGAAGGCGACTCCGGACTGTCAAAGCTGCCACAGCCAGACATAACAACAGCTTTTTTTCAACGAGTTGTGGCTCTACTCAACAACCAAAAATCTGTAGCCTCCTTTTGCTCTGGTATTTTAGTTAATTCACATGTTAAAGCAATAATGTTTTAGTATTAATGTTTAATGTTTTATGTGTCAGTCCTAACTGTCACTGTATGTCGTTGTCACTTGTGGGCGGAGCACCAAGGCAAATTCCTTGTATGTGAATACTTGGCCAAGAAACGTATTCATTCATTCATTCATTCTTAAAGTAAAAATGAATTGGGAGGACAGTCAACATAGTCGGAGAACTAGGGTGGGGCAGGGATGGAGAGAGAGGGATAGCAAGGGCTACTTGAGTTTTGAGAATTTAAAATTCCTACCGAAGATAGACAAGAAATGCTGGAGTAACTCAGCGGGACAGGCGGTATCTCTGGAGAGAAGGAATGGGAGACGCTTCGGGTTGAGACCCTTCTTCAGACTGCACACCGCTGGGTTGTAAGTTGCCCAAGCGAAATATCAGGTGCTATTCCTCCAATTTGCACTGGGCCTCACTCTGACAGTGGAGGAATGGTGAGCTGTTGTAATTTGAATATGGTTTGCTGGTTGATAGATTATCTGAATATTGGAAGGGATGCATCTTTAATTTAGATGAGTTTAATTTAGAGATACAGTGTGGAACAGGCCCTTCGGCCCACCGGGTCCGTGCCGACCAGCGATCCCCGCATATTAACACCATCCGACACGCACACGGGACAATCTTTACATTTACCAAGCCAACTAACGTACAAATCTGTACGTCTTTGGAGTGTGGGAGGAATCGAAAGATCTCGGCGAAAACCCGCGCGGGTCACGGGGAGAACGTGCAAACTCCGTACAGACAGCACCCGTAGTCGGGATCGAACCCGGGTCTCCGACGCTGTATTTGGTGTAAGGCAGCAACTCTACCGCTGCACCACCGTGACTGCCCTGGAACTCTGCACAATAGCAGTGTATAAAAGGTACTCGGACAGGGTCATTGATAGAACAGAATTCGAAGGATTTTTGCCAAATGCGGGCAAATAGAAACATAGAAACATAGAAAAATAGGTGCAGGAGTAGGCCATTCGGCCCTTCGAGCCTGCACCGCCATTCAATGTGATCATGGCTGATCATCCAACTCAGTATCCCGTACCTGCCTTCTCTCCATACCCCCTGATTCCTTTAGCCACAAGTGCCACATCTAACGCCCTCTTAAATATAGCCAATGAACTGGCCTCAACTACCTTCTGTGGCAGAGAATTCCAGAGACTCGCCACTCTCTGTGTAAAGAATGTTTTCCTCATCTCGGTCCTAAAGGAATTCCCCCTTATCCTCAGACTGTGAACCCTTGTTCTGGACTCCCCCAACATCGGGAACAATCTTCCAGCATCTAGCTTGTCCAACCCCTTAAAAATTTGTAAGTTTCTATAAGATCCCCCCTAAATCTTCTAAATTCCAGCGAGTACAAGCCGAGTCTATCCAATCTTTCCTCATATGAAAGTCCTGACATCCCAGGAATCAGTCTGGTAGGACTCGCTAGATGGGTCAGCATGGACAGGTTGGGCTGAAGGGCCTGTTTCTATGCAGTATGACTCGGTGACTCACACATAGCGAGTCAGGGCCTGTATTCCGCTCTAGAGTAAAGTCCTGAATTACTTCAGCACTTTGTATTTTACCTGGAGAATTAAGCTGCTGATACAAACGCTTTATGTGTTCAATGGTCTCATGAACCAGCTCATTGGATTTTACTCAAAGAGAAATATTTGCATTAAAAGGCTGCATATTTTGCATCACTAATTAACATGTGTCCCAGGTAGAACAATGACATTCTTACTTGCAGCACTGCTTTCAAGAGAGAGCTAGATAGGGCTCTTAAAGATAGCGGAGTCAGGGGATATGGGGAGAAGGCAGGAACGGGGTACTGATTGGGGATGATCAGCCATGATCACATTGAATGGCGGTGCTGGCTCGAAGGGCCGAATGGCCTACTCCTGCACCTACTGTCTATTGTCCAGCACAACAGAATATGTGAAGATAGTACTATCATAAATGAGAAAGAAATGATCGATGTATCAATGATCAACTAATAAACGAGTAACCATTGATTAATGCTGCATTTTTTGCATTGCCGTCTTTACAATAACAATATCAAAATTTCACTTGTAACATATCCAATCTGATTAGTTTAGTTTTTTAGTTTTAGTTTAGAGATACAGCGCAGAAACAGGCCCGTCGGCCCACCGAGTCCGCGCCGACCAGCGATCCCCGCACACTAACACCATCCCACACACACTCGGGACAATCAAGCCAATTAAACCTACAAACCTGTACGTTTTTGGAGTGTGGGAGGAAACCGAAGATCTCGGAAAAAACCCGCGCAGGTCACGGGGGGAACCATTTAGCCATATAACCATTACAGCACGGAAACAGGCCCTCTCGGCCCTTCCAGTCCGTGCCGACCATTTATTTTCCCCTAGTCCCATCTACCTGCACTCAGACCATACCCCTCCATTCCCTTCCTGTCCATATACCTATCCACTTTACTTTTAAATGTCAAAATCGATCCTGCCTCCACCACTTCTGCTGGAAGATCATTCCACACAGCCACCACTCTCTGAGTAAAGAAGTTCCCCCTCATGTTACCCCTAAACTTCTGTCCCTTAATTCTCATGTCATGCCCTCTTGTTTGAATCTTCCCTACCCTCAATGGGAAAAGCTTATCCACGTCAACTCTGTCTATCCCTTTCATCATTTTAAAGACCTCAATCAAGTCCCCCTTTAATCTTCTGCGCTTCAAAGAATAAAGACCTAACTTGTTCGACCTTTCTCTGTAACTTAGTTGCTGGAACCCAGGCAACATTCTAGTAAAACGTACAAACTCGGTACAGACAGCGCCCGTAGTCAGGATCCAACCCGGGTCTCTGGCGCCGTGAGGCAGCAACTCTACCGCTGCGCCACCGAGCTGCCGTTGTGGAAAGACATAGTCTGTACAAGGGTCTCAACCCAACACGTCACCGATCCCTTTCCTCCAGAGATGCTGCCTGACCCACTGAGTTACTCCAGCATCTTGTGTCTATCTTTGGTGTAGACCAGCATCTGCAGTTCCTTCCTCACATCTCCTAGGTACAGATACACGACAAAATGAATAGCGTTTAGTGTTAGCAAAGGTCGAATAAAGTCTGATTAAAGATAGTACAAAGGGTCTCCAATGAGGTAGATGGGCATTCAGGACTGCACTCAGTTGCTGATAGGATGGTTCAGTTGCCTGATGTCTCAGTTCCGTTGCTGTGTGCCATCCAGTGAAAGAAAAGACTCCAAATAATTACAATCAAGTACTTGGAACAGCAAATATTCTGAGCAATTATGAGAGGAATGAATTGGGTAGACGCACCGAGTCTTTGCCCAGAGTAGGGGAATCGAGAACGTGAGGACATGGGTTTAATATATAACCATATAACCATATAACAATTACAGCACGGAAACAGGCCATCCCGGCCCTTCAAGTCCGTGCCGAACAACTTTTTTCTCTTAGTCCCACCTGCCTGCACTCATACCATAACCCTCCATACCCTTCTCATCCATATGCCTATCCAATTTATTTTTAAATGATACCAACGAACCTGCCGCCACCACTTCCACTGGAAGCTCATTCCACACCGCTACCATGGTGGGGTTGGGGGGGAAAGATTTAATATGAACCTGAGGATTAACTTTTTCACGCAAAGGGTGGCGGGTGTATGGAACGAGCTGCCGGAGGAGGTTGCTGAGGCTGGGACTATCACAACGTTTATGAAACATTTAGACAGGTACATGGATAGGACAGGTTTGGCGGGATAGAGTCAAGAGTCAAGAGTGTGTTATTGTCATATGTCCCGGATGGGACAATGAAATTCTTACTTGCGGCAGCACAACAGAATAACTGAATATGTAAACATAGCACATAACGGGGGAAGAGAAAAAAAATAGAAAAAGTTCATTAAACAACAAATATAGAGCAATAATAACAGTCTTTTGCAGTTCAGAGCTCAGAGCTTATTCGTAACATGATGGCTGTGGGGAAGAAGCTGTTCCTGAACCTGGACGGTACAGTTTTCAGGCTCCTGTACCTTCTTCCCGATGGCAACGGTGAGATGAGTGAGTGGCCAGGATGGTGTGGGTCCTTGATGAAGCTGGCTGCCTTTTTGAGGCAGCGACTGCGATAGATCCCTTCGACGGTGGGGAGGTCAAAGCCGGTGACGGACTGGGCAGCGGTCACAACTTTTTTGCAGTCTTTTCCGCTCCTGGACGTTCAAGTTGCCGAACCAGGCCACGATGCAACCGGTCAGCAAGCTCTCTACCGTGCGCCTGCAGAGGTTTAGGAAAACCCTCTTCGACATGCCGAATCTCTGTAATCTCCGTAATATGGGCCAAACGCAGTGTAGATGGGGCATGTTGGTCAGTGTGGGCAAGTTGGGCCAAAGGGCCCATTTCCACACTGTAAGACTCTATAACTCAATAACATTGAAGAATTTTATAATTGCTTTGTGTGTCACACATAGAACGTACTGCTTGGGATATTTGCGAGCAGTTTGCTGCAACAGTGGCAGGAAATAACTCACTGGTTTCATGGTCTTAGACATTGCATCCTCTCGGCATCTCGATCTGTTCCACAAGTGATGCAAGTCATCATGATGCAACCTCATTCGTCAAGAACCGTTCTGTGTATAAGATTAAAAATCCTTCTGCAGAGAGGTCAGCCATTAGACTTTAGAGAAACAGGCCCTTCGGCCCACCATGTCCATGCCGACCGGCGATTCCCACACACTAACATTATAACCATATAACCATATAACAATTACAGCACGGAAACAGGCCTTCTCGGCCCTTCCAGTCCGTGCCGAACATTTATTTTCCCCTAGTCCCATCTACCTGCACTCAGACCATACCCCTCCATTCCCTTCCCGTCCATATACCTATCCACTTTACTTTTAAATGTTAAAATCAATCCTGCCTTCACCACTTCTGCTGGAAGATCATTCCACACGGCCACCACTCTCTGAGTAAAGAAGTTCCCCCTCATGTTACCCCTAAACTTCTGTCCCTTAATTCTCATGTCATGCCCTCTTGTTTGAATCTTCCCTACCCTCAATGGGAAAAGCTTATCCACGTCAACTCTGTCTATCCCTTTCATCATTTTAAAGACCTCAATCAAGTCCCCCCTTAACCTTCTGCGCTTATCATGGGGGACAATTTACAAATTTGCCGCCTGCACGCCTTTGGAGTGTGTAAGGAAACTGGAGCACCCGGAGAAAACCCACGCAGGGTCACAGGGTGAACGTACAAACTCCGTAAAGACAGAACCCGTGGTCAGGATCGAACCCGGGACTCTGGAGCTGTGAGGCAGCGACTCTACCGCTGTGCCACCGTGCTGCTGACACTGAAGTTTACAAAATCATGAGAGGTATGGATGAGGTTTGAATGGATTGAAAGATATCCACATGGAACCAGGCCCTTCGGCCCATCGAGTCTTGCATAAGGCTTGCACTATCATGGCAAACTGATCATTTATTGTATTAGTGAGTTTTGTACATCTATTTGTTGGAGTCATAGTCATAGCGTCATACGGAGTGGAAACAGGCCCTTCGGCCCAACTTGCTCACACTGGCCAACATGTCCCATCTACGCTAGTCCCACCTGCTCACGTTTGGCCCATATCCCTCTAAATCCAGGTACCTGTTTCTTAAAAGTTGCGATCATAACTGCCTGAACTACCTCCTCTGGCAGCTCATTCCACACGCCAACCTCCCTGCCTGTAGAAAGGCCACAGACAGCACCCGTAGTCGGGATCGAACGTGGGTGCCTGGCGCTGCGCCACCGTGCCACCCCTTATTGTACCCTGCGTTCAACATCAGTTTGTTAGGGACTGTATGATGTTAGTGTCTGCCTGCAGTTGTTGATGATCTGGCTCAGTGCCCGTTGTAATCTTATACACCTCTATCAGATCTCCCCCCAGCCCCCGACCTCACTCCGCCACATTCTCCGCCTACCCTTCATCAATCAACAGTGAGTTGTAGACGCAGCCCAGACCACCACGCAAACCAACCTCCCCTCCATCGACTCCATCTACACTTGGCGCTGCCTCGGCAAGGCCAGCAGCGTCATCAAGGACCGGCCTCACTTTTCAACCCCTCTCCCATTAGGCAAGAGGTAAAGGTTTGAAGACGCACAATTTCAGGTAGTCCTTGATTTCTCCCGCTTTCCCCTCCCCTCCCAGCTTCCCCACAGCGCAGTCTCCGCCTCACCCTTTCTTCTTCCCGCTCCCCCCACCCCCAAATCAGTCTGAAGAAGGGTCTCGACCCGAGCTGCCTCATCCGCTGAGTTTCCCCACTATTTCTGTCTACCTCCAGATTCAGGGACAGTTTCATCCTAGCTGTTATCAGGCAACTGAACCGTCCTCTCACCATCTAGAGAGCGGTCCTGACCTCCCATTTCATTAAAAATAATGTTTTTATATTTTCATTTATTAGAGGCGAGTGTACAAAAGCCAACGGCATATAAAATGATCTAGTTGGTGTACAGGTCCAATTTTAACTTTTTAACTATAGTTGGAAAAGAGGCAAGAAAGAGAACATGTCAGATGTGCAAAGATAGAACCTCCAGACTACCAACGTGGTGTGGCAAAATAAAAATGTACAAAATAAAAATAAAAGGACGAAAAAAGAGAAAGATGGAAAAAAGTGTTGATATGCCTGCCTCACATCCCTCCCCAGATGACCTCCCATTTCAG
The DNA here is from genome assembly GCA_963514005.1 of Raja brachyura. The sequence continues at coordinate 3,954,626 of OY740799.1, forward strand.
TGGAGACCGTCGAACGATCTTTAATTGGGCTTTACCTTAGAAACATAGAAGCATACAAAATAGGTGCAGGAGTAGAGGCCATTCGGCCCTTCGAACCTGCACCGCCATTCAATATGATCATGGCTGATCATCCCTCAGTATCCCGTACCTGCCTTCTCTCCATACCCCCTGATCCCTTTAGCCACAAGGGCCACATCTAACTCCCTCTTAAATATAGCCAATGGACTGGCCTCAACTACCTTCTGTGGCAGAGAATTCCACAGATTCACAACTCTCTGTGTGAAAAATGTTTTTCTCATCTCGGACTTCCCCCTTATCCTTAAACTGTGACCCCGTGTCCTGGACGTCGCCAACATCGGGAACAATTTTCCTGCATCTAGCCTTGTTCTAAGAGGGAGTTGGATGTGGCCCTTGTGGCTAAGGGGATCAGGGGGTATGGAGAGAAGGCAGGTACGGGATACTGAGTTGGATGATCAGCCATGATCATATTGAATGGCGGTGCAGGCTCGAAGGGCCGAATGGCCTAGTCCTGCACCAAATTTCTAAACGTTATTCCCTTTATCTATACACTGTGGACGGCTCGATTGTAATCATGTTTAGTCTGACTAGATAGCACGCAACAAAAAAGCTTTTCACTGTAACACAGGTACACGTAACAATACTAAACGAAACTAAACAAAACCTTCCACATTGATGCTGATGACAAATTATTAACGTCATTCATGATATTGGCTGTGGCTCAATTGTAATCACGTATTGTCCTTCCGCTGACTGGTTTAACACGCAACAAGAGCTTTCAGGTTAGTTTAGTTTGGAGACACAGCGCGGAAACAGGCCCTTCGGCCCACCGGGTCCGCGCCGACCAGCGATCCCCGCACACTAACACTATCCTACACCCACTGGGGACAAATTTCATTTACACCAAGCCAATCAACCTACAAACCCGTACGTCTTGGGAGTGTGGGAGGAAACCTGAGATCTCGGAGAAAACCCACTGGGAGAACGTGCAAACTCCGTACAGACAGCACCCGTACTCGGGATGGAACCCGGGCCTCAGGCGCGGTGAGGCAGCGACTCCACCGCTGCGCCGGCGGGCCTCCTGTACGAGGGTACCCGTGACAATAAACTCAACTCATCTCCCACTTTCGGCCGCACTCTGCCCTCAGCCACCTTTTATTCTGCAGCTGTCTTATTTTTCGACGCTGCAAGTGGCAGTTGTTTGCAAAGGGGTGAAATGAACAGCAAGCTCTGGGCTTGTGTCAGTGTCCTTGGGATTTTTCTGCAGAGGGTGTGAGAAGTCATTTCCTGTTTTCTTTGCGTTTCAGGTGTTCTGAAGAATTCGGTTTTTCTCTCTCCTTTGATGATTGACCTAGAAGCCACAGAAATCATTTGTTGCTTCTTGCAGAAACGAAGCACCCTCCTGGTTGAGCGCACTTGCATTCGCAGGTCAGTTCGTTTGCAGAGTCGGCCCCGGTGTTCAATCACTCGGGGGGGGGGGGCGGTTTGGCCCCCCCGATATCCCAGCCAGGATGCGCTGGCTCCAGAGAGGGTCCGGCAGGGCTTTACGAGAACGATCCCAGGAACTAATAGGTTAACATGCGATGAGCGCTTGACGGCACTGAGGGCCTGCATTCGCTCAAAAAGCCTCAAAAAGGCTGGCGGCATCATCAAGGACCCACACCACCCTGGCCACACACTCATCTCCCCGCTACCTTCAGGTAGAAGGTACAGGAGCCTGAAGACTGCAACGTCCAGGTTCAGGAATAGCTACTTCCCCACAACCATCAGGCTATTAAACTTGGCTCGGACAAAAGTCTGAACATTAATAACCCATTATCTGTTATTTGCACTTTATCAGTTTATTTATTCATGTGTGTATTTTACGTATATAATGGTATATGGACACACTGATCTGTTCTGTAGTCAATGCCTACCATGTTCTGTTGTGCTGAAGCAAAACAAGAATTTCATTGACCAGTCAGGGACACATGACAATAAACTCACGACTCTTGGCTGGAGTTTAGGGGGATGAAACAGTTTGACAGGTACATGGATTGGTACCTGTCAAATTGGTACAGGTACCAGACTGATTCCTGGGATGTCAGGACTTTCATATGAGGAAAGATTGGATAGACTCGGCTTGTACTCGCTGGAATTTAGAAGATTGAGGGGGGATCTTATAGAAACTTACAAAATTCTTAAGGGGTTGGACAAGCTAGATGCTGGAAGATTGTTCCCGATGTTGGGGGAGTCCAGAACAAGGGGTCACAGTCTAAGGATAAGGGGGAATTCCTTTAGGACCGAAATGAGGAAAACATTCTTTACACAGAGAGTGGTGGGTCTCTGGAATTCTCTGCCACAGAAGGTAATTGAGGCCAGTTCATTGGCTATATTTAAGAGGGCGTTAGATGTGGCCCTTGTGGCTAAAGGGATCAGGGGGTATGGAGAGAAGGCAGCTATGGGATACTGAGTTGGATGATCAGCCATGATCACATTGAATGGCGGTGCAGGCTCGAAGGGCCGAATGGCCTACTCCTGCACCTATTTTCTATGTTTCTATGGACAGGACATGGATTGGAGGGATATGGACCAAAACGCAGGCAGGTGGGACTAGTGTAGGTGGGACATGTTGGCCGGTGGGATGGGAGATTGCAACCTTCACGTGGTCCACCCGGTTTCGACTAATGCAATCAACCCGACACGCACAAACGAAAGATCAAATAGAACAAGTCGACCTACAACTTTAGGCTGTGCACGCCACGTGCAAGAAGAAGAAGATGTTGGCCGGTGTGGGGCAAGTTGGGCCGAAGGGCCTGTTTCCATGCTGTATCACTCTATGACTATGATGAGGGGTGGTGGGGGGGGGGGGGGGGGGACCTCATTGAAACTTACCGAATAGTGAACGGGTTGGATTGAGTGGATGTGGAGAGGACGTTTCCACTAGTGGGAGAGTCTAGAACCAGAGGCCAGAGCCTCAGAATAAATGGACGTACCTTTAGAAATAAGATGAGGAAGAATGTCTTTGGCCAGAGGGTGGTGAATCTGTGGAATTCATTGCCACAGACTGCTGTGGAGGCTGACTATGGATATTTTTGTAAGGTTAAGATTGACAGATTCTTATTTAACCACATAACCATATAACAATTACAGCACGGAAACAGGCCCTCTCGGCCCTTCCAGTCCGTGCCGACCATTTATTTTCCCCTAGTCCCATCTACCTGCACTCAGACCATACCCCTCCATTCCCTTCCCGTCCATATACCTATCCACTTTACTTTTAAATGTTAAAATCGATCCTGCCTCCACCACTTCTGCTGGAAGATCATTCCACACAGCCACCACTCTCTGAGTAAAGAAGTTCCCCCTCATGTTACCCCTAAACTTCTGTCCCTTAATTCTCATGTCATGCCCTCTTGTTTGAATCTTCCCTACCCTCAATGGGAAAAGCTTATCCACGTCAACTCTGTCTATCCCTTTCATCATTTTAAAGACCTCAATCAAGTCCCCCCGTAATCTTCTGCGCTCCAAAGAATAAAGACCTAACTTGTTCAACCTTTCTCTGTAACTTAGTTGCTGGAACCCAGGCAACATTCTAGTAAATCTCCTCTGTACTCTCTCTATTTTGTTGACATCCTTCTTATAATTAGGCGACCAATACTGGCGATCATTACTGACTGCAGATTATTAACAGAATTTGCTGCAGTGAAATCATTTAGTACGGGTGTCGGGGATTGTGGGGAGAAGGCAGGAGAATGGGGTTGAGAGGGAGAGATAGATCAGCCATGATTGAATGGAGGAGTTGACTTGATGGGCTGAATGTCCTAATTCTGCTCCAATGTCTTCTGAACCTCTCAACGCATGACACAAAGTGCTGGGGAAACTCAGCGGGACGGGCAACATCTGTGGAGGGAATGAATAGTGTGAGAAAGAACTGCAGATGCTGGTAAAATCGAAGGTAGACTCAAAATGCTGGAGTAACTCAACGGGTGAGGCAGCATCTATGGAGAGAAGGAATAGGCGACTTTTTGGGTCAAGGTCTGAAGAAGGGTCTCGACCCGAAACGTTGCCCATTCCTTCTCTCCATAGATGCTGCCTCTCTTGATCTAGCTCTCTCTTAAAAGCATCCAGAGAACCTGCCTCCACCACCCTCTGAGGCAGAGAATTCCACAGACTCACCACTCTCTGTGAGAAAAAAGTGTTTCCTCGTCTCCGTTCTAAATGGCTCACTCCTTATTCTTAAACTGTGGCCCCTGGTTCTGGACTCCCCCAACACCGGGATCATGTTTCCTGCCTCCAGTGTGTCCAAGCCCTTAACAATCCCACACACAACTGACTGACTTCATCCGTTTCACCACCAACTTCCAACCGGCACTCAAATACACCTGGTCCATTCCCTACCGACACTTCCCTACCATTCCTTGACCTCACTATCTCCATCGCAGGGGATACACTCCTGACTGACATCCATTATAAACCAACTGACTCCCACAGCTACCTCGACTACTCTTCCCTGCTTCCTGTAAGGACTCCATCCCCTATTCACAATTCCTCCGTCTACGCCGCATCTGCTCCCAGGATGAGGTGTTCCACACCAGGGCATCACAAATGTCCTCATTCTTCAGAGAACGGGGATTCCCCTCCCCCACTACAGATGAGGCTCGCACCAGGGTCTCCTCCATACCCCGCAACACTGCCCTCTCTCCCCATCCCCCCACTCACAACAAGGGCAGAGTCCCCCTGGTCCTCACCTTTCACCCCACCAGCCAACGCATACAACAGATAGTCCTCCGCCAGTTTCGCCACCTCCAACGTGACCCCTCCACTCGCCACATCTTCCCATCTCCCCCCCTGTCTGCATTCCGCAAAGACCGCTCCCTCCGCAACTCCCTTGTCAATTCTTCCCTTCCCTCCCGCTCCACCCCTTCCCCGGGCACTTTCCCTTGCAACCGCAAGAGATGCTACACTTGTCCCTTCACCTCCCCCATCCACTCCTTCCAGGTCCGACAGAGGTTCACCTGCACCTCCTCCAACCTCATCTATTGCACCCGCTGCTCTAGATGTCAACTGATCTATATCGGTGAGACCAAGCGGAGGCTTGGCGATCGTTTCGCCCAACACCTCCGCTCGGTCTGCAATAACCAACCCGACCTCCCGGTGGCTCAGCACTTCAACTCCCCCTCCCATTCCCAATCCGACCTCTCTGTCCTGGGCCTCCTCCATGGCCAGAGTGAGCAACACCGCAAGTTGGAGGAGCAGCACCTCATATTCCGCTTGGGGAGTCTGCATCCTCTTGGCACGAACATTGAATTCTCTCAATTCTGTTGACCCTGGCTGTCTCCTCCCCTTCCCACCTCTCCCTCATCCCTCGGGCTCCTCCTCCTCCTTTTTCCTTTCTTCCCCCCGCCTCCCCCCCCCCACCCCCCCCCCATCAGTCAGATGAAGGGTTTCGGCCCAAAGCCCGAATAGCCATCAGGCTATTAAACCTGGCTCGGACAAAACTCTGATAGCTAATAACCCATTATCTGTTATTTGCACTTTATTCGTTTATTTATTCATGTGTGTATATATTTATATATGGTATATGGACACACTGATCTGTTTTGTAGTCAATGCCTTCTATGTTCTGTGTGCCGTTGTCCTCTCAGACACACATGACAATAAACTCACGAACTTGGACTTGAAACGTCACCTCTCTCCGTCGCTCCATAGATGCTGCTGCACCCGCTGAGTTTCTCCAGCATTTTGTGTACCCTTAACAATCTTATATGTTTCAATGAGATGCCCTCTCATCCTTCTTTAAAGGGGTACGGGCCGAATGCAGGCAGGTGGGACTAGTGTAGAGAGGCTAGATGGGCCGAATGCACTGTATGACTCTGTGACTACGAGTAAGGGAAGAGACAGAGAGATTGATGGGGTTGACATGCAAATAACTGCTGACGTACCTCATTGTCTGCACATCGCCCATAGCTGCAACACTATAATCTACACTCTGCTCATTGTTCTCTTTGCACTCCCTGCTCAATGGAGTCAACAGTCGCAGCGGGCCGCCCAATGCTAATGTGTTATCGTAGATATTTGCGGACAAACTCAGTTGCAGATTTCCTTGTTCACTCCCAACCCCCCCCCCCCCCCCGCTCCACCCGCGGCACGGTGGCGCAGCGGTAGAGTTGCTGCCTCACAGCGCCAGAGTCCCGGGTTCGATCCTGACCACGGGTGCTCTCTGTACGGCGCTTGTACGCTCTGTGTAGGAAGGAACTGCAGATGCTGGTTTACACTGAAGATCGACACAAACGGCTGGAGTAACTCAGCGGGACAGGCGACATCTCTGGAGAGAAGGAATATGGTCGGTGATGTTTCGGGTTGAGACCCGCAGGCTAATTTTAGTTTAGTTTAGTTTAGTTCAGAGATACAGCGTGGAAACAGGCCCTTCGGCCCACCGAGTCCACCCCGACCAGCGATCCCCACACACTAATGTGGAGCTGGCTCCATAGCAGAAGCATCCAAAAGATCAAAGGCCAAAGGACATTTATTGTCACATACACCAATTGGTGAAGTGAAATTTGACTTGCCATGCAGCACACAGATAAAGATAAGACCCAACACTAAAGAATTAACAATGAACATAAAAACATCCCCCCACAATGGTTCCCACTGTGGGGGAAGGCACAAAGTCCAGTCCCCTCCCCATGTCCACCCATAGTCGGGCCTATTGAGGCCTCCGCAGTCGGCGCTACTGCGGCCCGATGTTCCAGGACGTTCTCGCCGGGTGTTGGTGTTCCGGCATCGGGAGAGTCCTCACAGCGGCTTGGGACACCCGGAACGGCCGCTTCCCTACCGGAGTCCGTGGTTTCCGAAGCCGACAAGGCCGCGCTGGATGGAGCTCCACAACTGGCGATCTCGCCGAGAGATCCCAGGCTCCCGATGTTAAAGTTCAGCGCCGCCGCCCGCAGCCGGCCGCCCCACAGACCCCAGTTCCGCGATGTTCACCTGCGGTCCCGGCAAAACCGGAGTTCCAGCGCGGCGGCCCAGGCAAGGTATTGCCCGCTCCGCTCCACGATGGTGCTCCAGCGCTGAGCCGCTGCCGAAGCCGTGGTTCTGGGCGTCCCCCTTGGGAAACGCCGCTCCAGGCCCGCTGGTAGGCCGCGAGGACGGGTCGAAGTTGCAGCCTGGAGAAAAGCTGCCTCTCCGACCAGGTAGGGACCCGGAAAAGTAGTTTCCCCCTTCCCCTCCCCCCCTCATCCCCCCCCACATAAAAAAGACTAGAACTCCAGAAACAAAACACTAAAACTCACTAAAAATAAAAGAAAGAAGTTAAAAAACGGACAGCTGCGGGCTGGGCAGCCATGCCAACTGGCCAGCGCCCCCTAGGCCCCCTAGATCCATGTCACGGGGCTGGAAACTGGAAGTATCCTCAGCTCACTCTGCTGCCATCATCATCTCCCACCGATTGTCACCGGAAGCTCGCGTCCTTTTCAGGGCGGGTGATGACACAGATGTCAACATTTGAAACATGGAAGATGGACACGAAAGAGGAATAACGTTGGGCTAACGTGGGTCTGAAGAAGGGTCTGCACCTGAAACATCACCTGTTCCTTCTCTCCAGAGATACTGCCTGTCGCGCTAAGTTACTGCAGCTTTTTGTGTCTATCTTTGGGACAATTATTAAACGCACCAGGGACAGTTTACATTCACACCAAGCCAATCGACCTACAGTCCTGTACGTCTTTGGAGTGTGGGAGGAAACCGGAGATTGGCTTGGTAAAATTGTAAAAATCGGCCCTCGTGTGTGTTAATGTGCAGAGATCGCCGGTCGGCGCGGACCCGATGGGCCGTGTGTCCGGGTTTCCGCGCTGTTTCTCCAAACTAAACTGATCATCTTGTTTCGGAAGCAACAGCAGATGCCGGTCCTCGCCGAAGGCAGACACAGAAAATCCGGAGAACGTCACCCATTCCTTCTCTCCAGAGATGCTGCCCGGCCCGCTGAGTTACTCCAGCATCTCGTGTTATTTCCTTCATTCTTCAGGACTGGCCAATTTATAAAAGCCTTTCATCACCTCATTTTCCACGAGTCTCACAAAGGATTCGTTGGTTGAATGCAAGTCACAGTTTTTTTTTAATTCTTAAATTTGGCTGCTGGTCTAATAAATACCTGTCTCTATCATCAGCCTATACTCACTATTCCTCTTCTTTCAATCGGGTCAGTTAGTGCTTTTCTGCTTCAAGCCGATAAGACGATGACAGGAAGCTTAAAGCATTATTTCCTTAGTTAGTGACTTTTTCCTTGTGTTCGGTCGTTTTTAAACAGCCAGAATTATAATGACCCAAAGTATGGATTACTCGTTTAAAAAATGTGTTGCCGGACAATTTTGGAGTTTGGGCTTTTATTTTTCCCCGCACACACAGTTTGCAAAGTTGTCATTGTCGTGTGACCTTCTGGTATGTAAATGACATGGCTTCAGTTCAAGGATGCAAAGGCAGGCTTCTAGCACGGGGCCGCAGATTTGCATCCACTAAAACAGACACACATCAGCGGGTGCAGCAGCATCTATGGAGCGAAGGAAATAGGGAACGTTTCGGTCCGAAACCTTTCCGGGTTGCATTCAACCGACGAATCCTTTGTGAGACTCGTGAAAAATGAGGTGACGAAAGGCTTTTGTAAATTGGCCAGTCCTGAAGTCTGAAGGAAATAACAAGATGATTACGGACACAAGATGGTGGAGTAACTCAGCGGGCCGGGCAGCATCTCTGGAGAGAAGGAATGGGTGACGTTCTCCGAGGTTTTCTGTGTTTGCCTTCCGTGATCATCTGCGGTTGCTTCCGAAACAAGATGATCAGTTTAGTTTTGGAGAAACAGCGCGGAAACCCGGACACACGGCCCACTGTGTCCGCGCCGACCGGCGATCTCCACACATTAACACGCACGAGGGCCGATTTTTACAATTTTTCCAAGCCAATCTCCGGTTTCCACCCACACTCCAAAGACGTACGGGTCTGTAGGTCGATTGGTTTGGTGTGAATGTAAACTGTCCCTGGTGCGTTTAATAATTGTCCCAAAGATAGACACAAAAAGCTGGAGTAACTCAGCGCGACAGGCAGTGTCTCTGGAGAGAAGGAACAGGTGATGTTTCGGGTGGAGACCCTTCTTCAGACCCACGTTAGAACAACGTTATTCCTCTTTCGTGTCCATCTTCCACGTTTCAAATGTTGACATCTGTGTCATCGCCTGCCCTGAAAAGGACGCGAGCTTCCGGCGACAAGCGGTGGGAGATGATGATGGCAGCAGAGTGAGCTGAGGATACTTCCAGTTTCCAGCCACGTGACGTGGATGCTTCTGCTATGGAGCCAGCCCCACATTAGTGTGCGGGGATCGCTGGTCGGTGTGGGCTCAGTGGGCTGAAAGACCTGTTTCCACGCTGTATCTCCAAACTAAACTAAACTAAAATTAGGAAATAGGAAACGTTGCCTATTTCCTTCTAGGTTTCAGGCCCAGAACGTCGCCTATTTCCTTCGCTCCATAGATGCTGCCTCACCCGCTGAGTTTCACCAGCAATCTTGTCTACTTTCGATTTTCCAGCATCTGCAGTTCCTTCTTAAACACATCAGTGGATATCTTTAAGGCAGAGATAGATAGATAGATAGATAGGTCTCGACCCGAAACGTCGCCTATCTCCGTCGCTCCTTAGATGATGCAGCACCCGCTGAGTTTCTCTAGCCTTTTGTGTAACCAGAGATAGATAGATTCTTGATTAGTACGGGTGTCAGAAGGTATGGGGAGAATGGGGTTAGGAGGGAGAGATAGATCAGCCTCGAATGAAAGGCGGAGATGACATGATGGGCCGAATGGCCTAATTCTGCTCCTATTCCTTATGACCACATTAAATGCTAGTGAGTTTAGTTTAGAAACATAGAAACATAGAAACATAGAAATTAGGTGCAGGATTAGGCCATTCGGCCCTTCGAGCCTGCACCGCCATTCAATATGATCATGGCTGATCATCCAACTCAGTATCCCGTACCTGCCTTCTCTCCATACCCTCTGATCCCCTTAGCCACAAGGGCCACATCTAACTCCCTCTTAAATATAGCCAATGAACTGGCCTCAACTACCCTCTGTGGCAGAGAGTTCCAGAGACCCACCACTCTGTGTGAAAAAATTCCTTCTCATCTCGGTACGTTTAGTTACGTTTAGAGATGCAACGTGGAAACTGGCCCTTCGGCCCATCGGGTCCGGGCTTGCCATTGATTACTCATTCACACTAGTCCTATAATACACACTAGGGGCTGTTTTACTGAAGCCAATGAGCCTACAAACCATCACGTCTTTGGAGTGTGAGAGGAAACCGGAGCACCCAGAGAAAACCCACGCAGGTCACGGGGAGAACGTACAAACTCCGTACAGGCAGCACCCTTAGTCAGGATCGAACCCGGGTCTCTGGCGCTGTGAGGCAGCAACTCTACCGCTGCGCCACCGTGCCACTCTCAAAGTTACTCCAGCTCTGTGCATGGAAAAAATGTATTATTTTTACTCGTAGGCAGGTCGTAGTGGGTCGTGATGGTAGTTGTAGGTGGTCGTAGGTCGGTAAATGGCCCGAGGAAAAAAATGGAAACATGTCATCATTTTATCATGCGGTCATTTTCCACTCGTAGCTAGTCGTAGTTGGTCTTAGGTGTGGAAGACTGAGGTCGAGGGGGGTGGTAGAAGGTCGTAGACATAGACGTAGGAGATCGCAGACATAGTCGTAGGAGGCCTTTTACTTCGGCGAGTCAACTCGACCTTGACATTTTTTCAACTCGTCTCGGGTCTTCTAAACTTATGGATAGGTTGCCCAAGTGGGACAGGCCCTTTCCAGCGCCAGAGACCCGGGTTCAATCCTGACTAGTGGGTGCTGTCTGTCAGGAGGTTTAGTGCGTTCTCCCCGTGACCCGAGCGCGTTTTCTCCGGGATCTCCGGTTTCCTCACGCACTCTAAAGACGTATAGGTTTTAGATGAATTCGCTTGGTGTAATTATAAATTGCCCCTGGTGCGTGTAGGGTGCTGGGATCGCTGGATCGACGCGGACTCGGCGGGCCGAAGGGCCTGTTACCACGCTGTAGCTCTAAAACAAAAAAAAAGGAAAAAATTAATCTTTACTGGTTTGCCTTGCCACTATCAGAGAATCAAGTCATACTTCAGGCAGTTCGCAAATCAATGCAAATTGGTGGTGAAAATTTGACAAGCTTTACATGTGAAACCCTGAAGCAAGGTTGGTGTGGCCAACATTTTCCACAGTGAATTATTCAACACAAGGGAAGGTGTTCTGAATGTCTACAGAGTCGACACAGGCCTCTGCGAAGTAAAGATGACTCCTTTCATCTTTCATGTCTCAGTATCTATTTGATAGTTGCTTCAAGACAGACACAAAATTGGTCGCCCAATTATAGGAAGGATGTCAACAAAATAGAGAGGGTACAGAGGAGATTTACTAGAATGTTGCCTGGGTTTCAACAGCTAAGTTACAGAGAAAGGTTGAATAAGTTAGGTCTTTATTCTTTGGAGCGCAGAATGTTAAGGGGGGACTTGATAGAGGTCTTTAAAATGATGAGAGGGATAGACAGAGTTGATGTGGACAAGCTTTTCCCTTTGAGAATAGGGAAGATTCAAACAAGAGGACATGACTTTAGAATTAAGGGACAGAAGTTTAGGGGTAACATGAGGGGGAACTTCTTTACTCAGAGAGTGGTGGCCGTGTGGAATGATCTTCCAGTGGAAGTGGCGGCGGCAGGTTCGTTGGTATCATTTAAAAATAAATTGGATAGGCATATGGATGAGAAGGGTATGGAGGGTTATGGTATGAGTGCAGGCAGGTGGGACTAAGGGAAAGAAGTTGTTCGGCACGGACTTGAAGGGCCGAGATGGCCTGTTTCCGTGCTGTAATTGTTATATGGTTATATGGTTAAAATGCTGGAGTAACTCAGCGGGACAGGCAGCATCTCTGGAGAGAAGGGAATGGGTGACGTGTCGGGTCGAGACCCTTCGTCACCAAGGCTTTCGCTCCGGAGATGCCGCCTGTCCCGCTGAGTTACTCCACCTTTTTGTGTCCATCTTCGGTTTAAACCAGCATCTGCGGTTTCTTCCCACACAGAGTGGCCTCTGCTTACTCCGGCTGCCAGCAACAGACACAAAGCACTGGAGTAAATCAGCAGGCCTGTTTAGTTTCAGTTTAGTTTATTGTCACGTGTACCGGTCTACAGTGAAAAGCTTTTTGTTGCGTGCTAACCAGCCAGCGGAAAGACAATACACGATTACAATCGTGTACAGATACAGGATAGGGAAATAATATTTAATGCATTAGCAGGGCAGCAACTCTACCGCTGCACCACCGTGGTCATTTGTAACAGGGCTTCAGAAACAGGGCGGTACGGTGGCCTTTGAACATTCTCCCCGTGACCGGGATCTCCGGTTTCCTCCCACACTCCAAAGACGCGCAGGTTAATTGGCTTCGGTAAAATGGTAAATTGTCCCTAGTGTGTGTGTAGGACAGTGTTAGTGTGTACGGGGTGATCGCTGGTCGACGCGGACTCGGTGGGCCGAGGGGCCTGTATCTCTCAAAGCAGAAGCTAAAAAAAAAACCTCCCCTCCTGGAATTGAAGTTTAAATTCACTGAGCATGTCGTTGTGTGCATTGACAGCGGATGTCAAGCAGCATCCTCCAAAGACAATTCATAAGCCCCTGGCGATTGACTAGGGATAGTAAAGGCAAATTAAACTGGCAGCCAAGGATCATCATAACGAAATGAGTTTCCTTCAAGTTAAATGAATGGAAATCGAGTGTCTATCTTCATGATGATGTGTCAGAGAATTGTGATTCAGTCAAAGATAAGACAGAGAATTACAGCTAAGGGGTGCAACTGGCTAGGTTTTAGTTTTAGAATGCAGATACAGGTCCCTTTGGTCGACCGGGTCCGCACCGATCAGTGATCCCCGCACATTAAAGGGCCCTGTCCCACTTGGCGAATCTTTCAGCGACTGCCGACGTCATATCAGGGTCGACAAAAGATTTTGAACATTTCAAAATCCAGCGGCGACAGAAAAATGTTGCGACACTTGAGAAAACACCGCGCGTCTATACATCATACGTCACGCGTATGTGTATGTTTCGGTGAGCTGGTACGTCAGTCAATGATGCCGGCAGTCGCAGAAAAAAATCGCCAAGTGGGACAGGCCCTTAACGCTATCCTGCACAGACTAACATAGAAACATAGAAACATAGAAAATAGGTGCAGGAGGAGGCCATTCGGCCCTTCGAGCCAGCACCGCCATTCAATGTGATCATGGCTGATCGTCCCCTATCAATAGCCTGTGCCTGCCTTCTCCCCATATCCCTTGACTCCACTAGCCCCTAGAGCTCTATCTAACTCTCTCTTAAAACCATCCTGTGATTTGGCCTCCACTGCCCTCTGTGGCAGGGAATTCCATAAATTCACAGGGTACACAAAAGGCTGGAGAAACTCAGCGGGTGCAGCAGCATCTAAGGAGCGAAGGAGATAGGCGACGTTTCGGGTCGAGACCCTTCTTCATGGGACCGTTCCATAAATTCACAACTCTCTGGGCGAAAAAGTTTTTTCTCACCTCAGTCTTAAATGATCTCCCCTTTAATCTAAGACTGTGGCCCCTGGTTCTGGACTCGCCCAACATTGGGAACATTTTTCCTGCATCTAGACTAGGGACAATTTACATTTACACCAAGTCAATTAACCTACAAACCTGTACGCCTTTGGAGTGTGGGAGGGAACCGAAGATCTCGGAGAAGACCCACGCAGGTCACGGGGAGAACGTGCAAACTCTGCAAAGACAGCACCCGTAGTCAGGATAGAACTTGGGTCTCTGGCGCCGTAAGGCAGCAACTCTACCGCTGCGCCACTGGGCTGCCCTTATAATATGTTCTATAAGAATACATTTACAGAGAAACAATTGATAGAGTCCAACCAAGGGTCTGTGGGAAGAGGCAAGCCTGGTGGATAAGTAGGGTGAAATACTCAACGTACTTTCTGCACTCTACACGTTTTAGGATGTCGGTGTGGGCAAGATGGGCCGAAGGGCCTGTTTCCACACTGTATCAATCTATGACTCTCTGACGGCTTGCTGTGCCGATGAGAGCAGAAACCCATACAGAGGAACTCCATGAATCCTGAGACCAACAAACTGTCGTCAGTAAAGCGGAGATCTTAAACAATAGACAATAGACAATGGGTGCAGGAGTAGGCCATTTGGCCCTTCGAGCCAGCACCGCCATTCAATGTGATCATGGCTGATCATCCCCAATCAGTAGTTCCTGCCTTCTCCCCATATCCCCTGACTCCGCTATCCTCAAGAGCCCTATCTAGCTCTTTCTTGAAAGTTTCCAGAGAACCGGCCTCCACCGCCCTCTGAGGCAGAGAGTTCCACAGACTCACCGCTCTCTGTGTGGGAAAGTGTTTCCTCGTCTCCGTTCTAAATGGCTTGCCCGTTATTCTTAAACTGTGTGGCCCCTGGTTCTGGGCTCCCCCAACAGTCCACCTTAAAGAGACACAAAATGCTGGAGTAACTCAGCGGGACAGGCAGCATCGCTGGAGAGAAGGAATGGGTGACGTTTCGGGTCGAGACCCTTCTTCAGCCTGAGAGTCGGGGGAGAGGGAGTCTAGAGGTATGGAAGGGTGAGGTGTGAAAACGACAGATTTCACAGGCGGTGATGAAGAAAGGTGGAATGGTTCATGGTCCGCTGAGGGGGTGGTGCAACAAAATGCTGGAGTAACTCAGGGATGGGCGGAAGGCAACACAAGCTTTTCACTGTACCTCGGTACACGTGACAATAAGCTAAACTCAAACTCAAATCATACACAAGGTTATTTAATGATGTAGATTTTCAAAGTCTACAGAGAGATTTGGGCCATTTGGAAGAGTGGGCTGAAAGATGGCAGATGGAGTTTAATGCTGATAAGTGTGAGGTGCTACATCTTGGCAGGACAAATCAAAATAGGACGTACATGGTAAATGGTAGGGAATTGAGGAATGCTGTGGAACAGAGGGATCTAGGAATAACTGTGCATAGTTCCCTGAAGGTGGAATCGCATGTAGATAGGGTGGTAAAGAAAGCTTTTGGTGTGCTGGCCTTTATAAACCAGAGCATTGAATATAGGAGTAGGGAAGTAATGTTAAAATTGTACAAGGCATTTGTAAGACTAATTCTGGAGTATGGTGTACAATTTTGGTCGCCTAATTATGGGAAGGATGTCAACAAAATAGAGAGAGTACAGAGGAGATTTACTAGAATGTTGCCTGGGTTCCAGCAACTAAGTTACAGAGAAAGGTTGAACAAGTTAGGTCTTTATTCTTTGGAGGGCAGAAGATTAAGGGGGGACTTGATTGAGGTCTTTAAAATGATGAAAGGGATAGACAGAGTTGATGTGGATAAGCTTTTCCCATTGAGGGTAGGGAAGATTCAAACAAGAGGGCATGACATGAGAATTAAGGGACAGAAGTTTAGTGGTAAAATGAGGGGAACTTCTTTACTCAGAGAGTGGTGGCTGTGTGGAATGATCTTCCAGCAGAAGTGGTGGAGGCAGGATCGATTTTAACATTTAAAAGTAAAGTGGATAGGTATATGGACGGGAAGGGAATGGAGGGGTATGGTCTGAGTGCAGGTAGTTGGGACTAGGGGAAAATAAATGGTCGTCACGGACTGGAAGGGCCGAGAAGGCCTGTTTCCATGCTGTAACTGTTATATGTTATATGTTATATATGTTAATTCAAAGATAGACACAAAATGCTGGAGTAACTCAGCGGGATGTGCGGGAAGGAACTGCAGATGCTGGTTTACACCAAAGATAGATGATAGGGTTAGTTTAATTCAATGCAACTTCAGCGAGGAAAAACCTTCTCACCCAGAGAGTTGTGAATCTGCGGAATTCTCTGCCACAGAAGGCAGTGGAGGCCAATTCACTGGATGTTTTCAAGAGAGAGTTAGATTTAGCTCTTAGGGATAACGGAATCAAGGGATATGGGGAAAAAGCAGGAACGGGGAACTGATTTTGGATGATCAGCCATGATCATATTGAATGGTGGTGCTGGCTCGAAGGGCCGAATGGCCTACTCCTGCGTTTATTGTCTATGTTTCTAACTTCGCCTCCTCTCCTGCATCCATGTCAACTCAAGTCAACTTTATTTGTCACATACACATACAAGATGAGCATTGAAATGAAAGTGGCAATGCCTGCGGGATCGTGCAAAACAACAGAACAGAACAGAACAGAACCAGTATTTACATTTTAGAAAAATAAAAAAGACACAACAGTATTTACGTCCCTGGTGAGATCAGAGTTTCCAGTCCTGACGGCCTGTGGGAAGAAGCTCCGTCTCATCCTCTCTGTTTTCGCAGCGTGACAGCGGAGGTGTTTGCCTGACGGTAGCAGCTGGAACAGTCCGTTGCTGGGGGGGTAGGGGTCCCCCATAATGTTGCTGTCTCTGGATCTGCACCTCCTGGTGTATAGTTCCTGCAGGGGGGCGAGTGTAGTTCCCAATGTTTTGTACTGGGCAAGACTCTATCCACCTGCATTACAAGCAAGAGTTTGTAACGTGGAAGGCTTCTAGATAGCCCCAGGGTAGTGCTTTAAGGTTATTAGTGGAGCCAGGATTTTGCCATAAATGCCATGTGCATTTTCATGCCTTTTTTTGATGATTTCAGGAAGATAACGCCTTTTTCAGGATTGAGTGCCTAACTCAGCCTTTTTTGCCGATTTAACGTAACTTACAACATAGTTACAATGTAACGTAGACCACACCTGGAGTATTGCGTACCGTTCTGGTCTCCAAATCTGAGGAAGGACATTATTGCCATAGAGGGAGTGCAGAGAAGGTTCACCAGATTGATTCCTGGGATGTCAGGACTGTCTTATGAACAAAGACTGCATAGACTCGGTTGATACTCTCTAGAATTTAGGAGATTGAGAGGGGATCTTATAGAAACTTACAAAATTCTTAAGGGGTTGGACAGGCTAGATGCAGGAAGATTGTTCCCGATGTTAGGGAGGTCCAGGACAAGGGGTCACAGCTTAAGGATAAGGGGGAAAACCTTTAGGACTGAGATGAGAAGGACCTTTTTCACAGAGAGAGTGGTGGGTCTCTGGAACCCAGAGGGTAGTTGAGGCCAGTTCATATTGGCTATATTTAAGAGGGAGTTAGATGTGGCCCTTGTGGCTAAGGGGATCAGGGGGTATGGAGAGAAGGCAGGTACGGGATACTGAGTTGGATGATCAGCCATGATCACATTGAATGGCGGTGCAGGATCGAAGGGCCGAATGGCCTACTCCTGCACCTAATTTCTATGTTTCTATGTTTCTATGTTACAAGACAACTTACACCACCAGGCGAAACCCGGCTGTAAGTGGTTGTTAAGTGGTGATTGGAGAAGGGTGCTTGGGAAAGAGTCCAGTCTTTGCAAACTGGAGTCATGCTTTAAGTAGGTGTGAAGTGTTGATTGGGGATGAGTAGGTGGGGAAGGGTCCAGTCTTTTCAAGCTGTGAGTAGGTGTGAAGTGTTGGTTGGGGTTACCAGGGTTAAGTTTCTGTTTATCGAAACTGCAGTAGAACGCAAAGATCCTATAGCGGAGCAAGATAGACCACTCCTGCTAAATGCAATGGGCTGACGTGTAGTACGCAACGGAGCGGAACGAGGGTCTTTTTTTCATCCATTTCAGTAACCCGACCCGACCCGACCCGACTCACAGTGTAATCAATGTTGCGGGGGAACAGTTTGTGTTATAAAATTAAAATTCGGAAAATGAGGAGAAGATTTTTACCAAATAACTTTTATTTTTACGAGGATGTTTCCCGTAACCGGCTTCCGTCTCCGCACTATTATCCTACGGGATCTTTGGTGTGGAGATGGAAGCCGGTTACGGAAATGGAGCCTTAAATTACCCGTGAATCTACCCATGACCGTACTACTTGTAGGTAGATGGGACTAGGGGAAAATAAATGGTCGGCACGGACTGGAAGGGCCGAGAAGGCCTGTTTCGTGCTGTAATTGTTATATGGTTATATGGTTATACATCTTTTTCGACGAGTGGGCTATCTTGCTCGCTATAGGATCTTTGGTAGAACTCGTTCAGGTCGTTGGTCAGTTGACGATTGCCCAAGGAGCGGGGGGTTTCCCTCTTGTAGCTTGTGATTTCTTGCAAGCCCTTCCACACTGAAGAAGAGAAATTTGCTGAGAACTTGCTCGTCAACTTCTCAGAGTACATTTTCTTGGCAGCTCTGATTCCTCTTCTCAGCTTGTACTTGGCCTGCCTGTGGAGGTGTGCATCCCCGCCCCTGTAGGATCTACCCCTGCAAGCGTCCAAAAGGCCTAAAGTCAAGTCAACGCCTTGTAAAAAACTGAACGCTTTGGTGAGAGTGTCCGGGAGTGATATATTCTCTACAGCCAACCGTGTGCTGTTTTGCAAAGCATATGAGAAAGCAGTGAATCATGAGGAGAAATATTTCGTCTCCCAGCATGCAGAGACTGCTAAACACAAGTTGACGGCAGAGAAACAGAAGGTAGGAAATACGCAAGCTTGTCTCCTCACAACATTTACTGCTGGCTCCAATCGCAAATCTGAGTTTTCGAGTGATCTGTGCGACGCATTCATTGATGCTGGAATTCCACTGTGGAAATTGGAAAACAAATCTCTCAGAGGTTTTATAGGGAAATACACAGAGGAACATATACCAAGCCAGTCGTCATTATGGAAAAATTATATGTTGACAGCAACTTCAACATTGTTGTGCAGAAAATTAGAGATGAAGTTGCATGCAACAAAATATGGATGCCTATAGACGAGATAGCTGACGCTGTGGGGAGATATGTTGCCAATGTGGTCATCGGTAAACTGGAGGCTGGACAACCATCAAAGGAATATTTCTTGACACCGGAAGTATTGGAGAAGTCAAAGACCACAACTATTGCTCAGTTGTTTACATCTTCACTTGCTGTACTTTGTACTTAAAGTTCCTGGCGATGTAGGTGAAGACATACAAGGAAAATGTGAGAGGGTGATTTTAGCTAACAAAGATCTTGAAGAAGTACAAAACATAGCTAAATTTCTCAAAGGTAGTTGTGATGCACAAGGTATCGACATGAATATAGAGTCTGTAGCTTGTTTTGGGTATGCACCAGTGACCTCAGCTGGGATAGAAAGAAGATTTTCACAACTGAAGCATATTCCGACAGACGACATAATTTAACATTAAATAATTTGATAAGGGTTAGTGCTGGTAGTTATGTGCAACCAGGCAACTTTGATCATTTAATGTAGTATACCTTTATAATATCATTTGTAACCATATTTTGGTGGTGGAAATAAATGCCTTTTTATGCCTTTTTTGTCAATAAATGCCTTTTTCGCGCCTTTTTTGTAATTTTATTGTGCCTTTTTGCCTGACCATTTATTATGCCTTTTTCAGAGGTTTTTAGCGCCTAAACATCCTGGCTCTAGTTGTTAGTCTCCAGTTATTCAACTGGACAAAGCTCACAGTGGTGCGGCGGGTAGAACCGCTGCCTCACAGCACCAGTGACCCAGGTTCGATCCCCACCTCGGGCGCTGTCCATGCGGAGTTGGCGCGCTTTCCCTGTGACCGTGTGGGTTTCCTCTGGGTGCTCCGGTTTCCATCACAATTCCCAAAGACGTGCCTGTGAGGGTTTGTTGATTAATTGGCCCTCTGCATCTTACCCCCCTGGTGTGTAGGGAGTGGATGGGAAAGTGGGATAACGTGGAACTAGTGTTTTAGCGGGTGGCATGGACTTGGTGGGCCGAAGGGCCTGTTTCCGTGCTGTATCTCTAATAAACGAGAGACATTAAATGAGAGGCATGCAGGCGCCGCAGGCAGTGAAGAAAGCGAATGGTATGTTAGCTTTCATAGCAAAAGGATTTGAGTATAGGAGCAGGGAGGTTCTACTTCAGTTGTACAGGGTCTTGGTGAGACCACACCTGGAGTATTGCGTACAGTTCTGCTCTCCAAATCTGAGGAAGGACATTATTGCCATAGAGGGAGTGCAGAGAAGGTTCACCAGACTGATTCCTGGGATGTCAGGACTGTCTTATGAACAAAGACTGCATAGACTTGGTTTATACTCTCTAGAATTTAGGAGATTGAGAGGGGATCTTATAGAAACTTACACAATTCTTAAGGGGTTGGACAGGCTAGATGCAGGAAGATTGTTCCCGATGTTGGGGAGGTCCAGGACAAGGGGTCACAGCTTAAGGATAAGGGGGAAATCTTTTAGGACCGAGATGAGAAAAACTTTTTTTCACACAGAGAGTGGTGGGTCTCTGGAACTCTCTGCCACAGAGGGTGGTTGAGGCCAGTTCATTGGCTATATTTAAGAGGGAGTTAGATGTGGCCCTTGTGGCTAAGGGGATCAGAGGGTATGGAGAGAAGGCATGTACGGGATACTGAGTTGGATGATCAGCCATGATCATATTGAATGGCGGTGCAGGCTCGAAGGGCCGAATGGCCTACTCCTGCACCTAATTTCTATGTTTCTATGTTTCTATGTTAAACACGCAGCAATACTTTGAAAGGAAAAATAAAAAAATTGTTGGAAGGGAAATGACCCGAAGGGGAAAAGCATTTTCCCAGCGCGTTTGTTATTCCTCCAATCTCACAGACGGCAAAATATTTATGCAATGCTTCTGCCACCAACAGTTCTGCTAAAACTAACAAGATTCTTGTAGCTTGTATCTGCGGCTGCTGGTTTAAACCGAAGACACACACAAAAAGCTGGAGCGACTCAGCGGGACAGGCAGCATCTCTGGGGAGAAGGATCGGGTCGGGTCTCGACCCAAAAAGTCACCCATTCCTTCTGTCAGAGATAGAAACAAAGAAACATAGAAAAATAGGTGCAGGAGTAGGCCATTCGGCCCTTCGAGCCTGCACCACCATTCAATATGATCATGGCTGATCATCCAACTCAGTATCCCATACCTGCCTTCTCTCCATACCCCCTGATCCCTTTAGCCACAAGAACCACATCCAACTCCCTCTTGAATATAGCCAATGAACTGGCCTCAACTACCTTCTGTGGCAGAGAATTCCAGAGACTCACCACTCTCTGTGTAAAGAATGTTTTCCTCATTTCGGTCCTAAAGGAATTCCCCCTTATCCTTAGACTGTGACCCCTTGTTCTGGACTCCCCCAACATCGGGAACAATCTTCCAGCATCTAGCTTGTCCAACCCCTTAAGAATTTTGTAAGTTTCTATAAGATCCCCCCTCATTCTTCTAAATTCCAGTGAGTACAAGCCGAGTCTATCCAGTCTTTCTTCATATGAAAGTCCCGACATCCCAGGTGCTGCATGTCCCACGGAGTGACTGTGGCTTTTTGGTAAATTGTCCCCTAGTGTGTGTAGGATAGTGTTAATGTGTGGGGATCGCCGGTCAGCGCAGACTCGGTGGGCCGAAGGGCCTGTTTCCGCGTTGTATCTATAAACTAAATTAAACTAACCATATAATAACCATATAACAATTACAGCACGGAAACAGGCCCTCTCGGCCCTTCCAGTCCGTGCCGACCATTAATTGTCCCCTAGTCCCATCTACCTGCACTCAGACCATACCCCTCCATTCCCTTCCATTCCCGTCCATATACCGATCCACTTTACTTTTAAATGTTAAAATCGATCCTGCCTCCACCACTTCTGCAGGAAGATCATTCCACACAGCCACCACTCTCTGAATAAAGAAGTTCCCCCTCATGTTACCCCTAAACTTCTGTCCCTTAATTCTCATGTCATGCCCTCTTGTTTGAATCTTCCCTACCCTCAATGGGAAAAGCTTATCCACGTCAACTCTGTCTATCCCTTTCATCATTTTAAAGACCTCAATCAAGTCCCCCCTTAACTTTCTGCGCTCCAAAGAATAAAGACCTAACTTGTTCAACCTTTCTCTGTAACTTAGTTGCTGGAACCCAGGCAACATTCTAGTAAATCTCCTCTGTACTCTCTCTATTTTGTTGACTAAACTAAGTAGGGAATTGAAGAATACAGTTGAACAGAGGGATCTGGGAATAACCGTGCATAGTTCCTTGAAGGTAGAATCTCATATAGATAGGGTGGCAAAGAAAGCTTTTGGTATGCTAGCCTTTATAAATCAGAGCATTGAGTATAGAAGCTGGGATGTAATGTTAAAATTGTACAAGGCGTTGGTGAGACCAAATCTGGAGTATGGTGTACAATTTTGGTCGCCCAATTATAGGAAGGATGTCAACAAAATAGAGAGGGTACAGAGGAGATTTACTAGAATGTTGCCTGTGTTTCAACAGCTAAATTACAGAGATAGGTTGAATAAGTTAGGTCTTTATTCTCTGGAGCGCAGAGGTTAAGGGGGGACTTGATAGAGGTCTTTAAAATGATGAGAGGGATAGACAGAGTTAATGTGGACAAGCTTTTCCCTTTGAGAATAGGGAAGATTCGAACAAGAGGACATGACTTTAGAATTAAGGGACAGAGGTTTAGGGGTAACATGAGGGGGAACTTCTTTACTCAGAGAGTGGTAGCGGTGTGGAATGAGCTTCCAGTGGAAGTGGTGGCGGCAGGTTCGTTGGTATCATTTAAAAATAAATTGGATAGGCATATGGATGAGAAGGGCATGGAGGGTTATGGTATGAGTGCAGGCAGGTGGGACTAAGGGAAAAAAGTTGTTCGGCACGGACTTGAAGGGCCGAGATGGCCTGTTTCCGTGCTGTAATTGTTATATGGGTATATGGTTAATAATAAGTGTGACATTTTTTTAAGAAGGAACTGCAGATGCTGGAAAATCGAAGGTAGACAAAAAATGCTGGAGAAACTCAGCCGGGTGAGGCAGCATCTATGGAGCGAAGGAAATAGGCAACGTTTAAAATAGGCCCAAACCCCTTAGGAAATAGGCAACGTTTCGTGACGAAACCCCTAAGGGGTTTCGTCCCGAAACGTTGCCTATTTCCTTCGCTCCATAGATGCTGCCTCACCCGGCTGAGTTTCTCCAGCATTTTTTGTCTACCTTCTCACATTGAAGGGCCTGTCCTACCAGCATGCAACTCTATGCGATGAGCGCGATCAAACCAGAAGCGGGGGCCGCGCGGAGGTCGGGTGATCCCCGGTACAGGGCCGTTCCCACCAGCATGCGCCTGCATGCGGCAAGCGCGACCAAACCGGCAGCAGGGGCCGCGCGGAGGTCGGGTGAGTGGCGCAACGCGGCGCAAAGTGAGGCGAACTTGGAGCGAAGTCTTCAAGGTAAGTTCGCCAGGACAGAGAGGGGCACAGAGGCACACACACAGAGGGCCACGGAGCCACACACTTAGAGGGTCACGGAGGCACCTACAGAGAGGGTCACGGAGGCACGATGTCGGGGCGGTGTGTAAACGTCGAGGCGACTGCGAGCCGACAAGCCGTTGGCGCGCGGATATTTTGGACATGGTCAGTTTTTCGGAGCCCCGCGCGATGTCGGGACGAACTCCGCACAATTCCGCACGGCTCCGGCGATCGAAGTGGGACCGGCCCCGCGACGACGGACGGCTCAAGCGACCACGTTAGGTCGCGTTCCTCGCATGGAGTTGCATGCTGGTGGGACAGGCCCTTAAGGACCGGTCTGGTTTTGCGATAGTTGCGGCATTTGCTATTCATGAGGATTTCAGGGTTGCAGGGCGAAGCTGCCTGCAAACAAGTGGCTTGGCTTCCCGATGTAAATACCATTGTCATTTAAAATCAATTAGTTCCTTGTGCTGAGGGTTGGTGAGGCTTGGTCTCTCTCAGCCACTATTGTGAGCACCAGGCTATTTGCTTTAATTAAGAGGAGACAGAGTGGATTACCATCTCGGGCTGGACAGCTGAGCAAGGCTCATGGAATTACTGTGTCGTTCACATCACAACAAAGGGGTGGAGGAGGAGCAGAGGAGAGAGGCTTCAGGCAGAGAGAGAGAGAGAGAGGGAGAGAGCAAAGGGGAAAGAGGCGGGCGAGAGAAACATAGAAACATAGGCAATAGGTGCAGGAGTAGGCCATTCGGCCCTTCGAGCCTGCACCCGCCATTCAATGTGATCATGGCTGATCGTCCAACTCAGTATCCCGTACCTGCCTTCTGTCTATACCCCCTGATAGAAACATAGAAACATAGAGAAATAGATGCAGGAGTAGGCCATTCGGCCCTTCAAGCCAGCACCGCCATTCAATGTGATCATGGCTGATCGTCCAACTCAGTATCCCGTACCTGCCTACTCTCCATACCCCCTGATCCCTTTAGCCACAAGGGCCACATCTAACTCCCTCTTAAATATAGCCAATGAACTGGCCTGAGAGAGAGAGAGGGAGAGGGAGATCTCAGCGAGGAAGGACAGTCTGATGAAGGGTCTCGACCTGAAACGTCACCCATTCCTTCTCTCCAGAGATGCTGCCTGTCCCGCTGAGTTACTCCAGCATTTTGTGTCTATTGTCATGGAGGTATATCAGCAGAGAGAGAGAGAGAGAGAGAGAGAGAGAGAGAGAGAGAGAGACAGACGGAGAGGCAGAAAGATAGATAGACAGGGACAGAGAGAGAGAGAGAGAGTGAGACAGAGATAGATAGACAGAGAGAGAGACGGAGAGATGGATAGACAGAGAGAGAGAGAAAGAGAGACGGAGAGAGAGACAGAAAGATAGATAGACAGAGAGAGAGTGTGAGAGAGAGATAGATAGATAGACAGAGAGACACAGAGAGATGGATAGACAGAGAGAGAGAGAAAGAGAGACGGAGAGAGACACAGAGAGATGAATAGACAGAGAGAGAGAGAGAGAGAAAGAGAGACAGAGAGAGAGACAGAGAGATGGATAGACAGAGAAAGAGAGAGAAAGAGAGACGGAGAGAGAGGCAGAAAGATAGATGGACAGAGAGCGATATAGAGAGAGAGAGAAAGAGTGAGAGAGAGAGAGTGAGAGAGGCTGCCTGCCCCTCTTTCGGGCCTACGTTCGTGCACGTGTGTCCCTGGAGAGGGAACACGCGGTGTTCACGGGGACTCTGGAGGCCTTCCGTCAGCGCTGGTCGCCGCGTGGGGTTGAGGCGATTTTAAATGAATGTACTGCTGTACTACATTGATCTGTTCATTATAGTGTGATTTTGATTATGTTTTGATGCGTTGTATTATATGATTGTGTTGAATAAAGTTTTTGAAATGAAAAAAAAAAAAAAAGAGTGAGAGAGGCTGCCTGCCCCTCTTTCGGGCCTACGTTCGTGCACGTGTGTCCCTGGAGAGGGAACACGCGGTGTTCACGGGGACTCTGGGGGCCTTCCGTCAACGCTGGTCACCGCGTGGGGATGAGACTATTATAAACAATGAATGTACTGCTGTACTACAATGATCTGTTCATTATAGTGTGATTTTGATTATGTTTTGATGTGTTGTATTATATGATTGTGTTGAATAAAGTTTTTGAAAAGAAAAAAAAAAAAAAAGAGTGAGAGAGGGGTGGAGGGAGAGAGAGAGAGATAGAGAGAGTTACAGAGAACCAGGGCCAGGGAGATAATTCTTTGGTGCCCTGTGTGTGTGAGGATGACACGTAGTGGGTCAGAGACCGGAAAGCTAATCTTCTTGTGTTTGGGATGGATGAAAGGGTTTCCCCTGGTGTCGGGGTGACACAGCCTGGAGCAGTGGCAGCTGACCAGACTCAGTGACTCCGTGCAACAGACCAGTTGTTGCCCAATAACTTGGACTAAAACCTGTTCCGTCCGCAACGTATCCACAGTTAAAAGTTGTTGCTTTCATCTTTAAAAGGCCTATACTTTATTTGAAACAGAGTGGTGGCAATTTAGAACCTACCCACAGAACTAACCCGTGTTATTTAGTCTAGTTAGTTTTGGAGATACAGCGCGGAAACAGGTGAGTCCACGGCTACCAAAGTCCTATGAAGCTGCATCGTGACTTCCCACAGTTTAGGAATAAGGGGTAAGCCATTTAGAACAGAGACGAGGAAACACTTTTTCTCACAGAGAGTGGTGAGTCTGTGGAATTCTCTGCCTCAGAGGGCGGTGGAGGCCGGTTCTCTGGATACTTTCAAGGGAGAGCTAGATAGGGCTCTTAAAGATAGTGGAGTCAGGGGATATGGGGAGAAGGCAGGAACGGGGTACTGATTGGGGATGATCAGCCATGATCACATTGAATGGCGGTGCTGGCTCGAAGGGCCAAATGGCCTCCTCCTGCATCTATTGCCTATTGTCTCTCTCTGTGTCTCTGTCTCTCTCTCCCTGTCTATCTCTCTCTCTCTCTCTCTCTCCCTCTCTCTCACACACACACACTCTTCCATCTGAAGAAGGGTCTCGACCCGAAACGTCGCCTATCTCCTTCGCTCCTTAGATGCTGCTGCACCCGCTGAGTTTCTCCAGCTTTTTGTGAAACCCTCGATTCTCCAGCATCTGCAGTTCCTTCTTTAACACTCTTCCATAAATCTGTCTCCCTGTCTCTCTCGCTGTGCCTACCTATGTCTCGCTGTCTCTGTCTTCTTATCTCTCCCCCTCTCTCTTTCTCTCCCTTTCTCCTTCACTCTCTCCTTCAATTTGTCTCTCTCCCTTTCAATCATTCTCCGCCTCTCTCTCTTGCGAATT
Organism: Raja brachyura; assembly: GCA_963514005.1. Next base: position 3,981,223 of record OY740799.1, read on the forward strand.
CTACAATCTTTTACAATTAGAAAAAACTTTATTGGGATGATAACTCGTTGTATTGCCAAAGTATAAAACATGACATAATTTTTTAAAATACATAAATATAAATACAAGTCTACAGTGCAAGGATAGATATGCCCCAGTACATACACACATATATATATATATATATATACACTCGCAATACACACATAGCCCTTTATTGATGCTACACGTTATTGCAGCTGTAAGCAGTGGAACAGAATAGCAAGTTTAGCAATTCAATATTAATTTCTTAGTATCACTTAATGTCAATTAGTGTGTGCATGCGTGTGTGCATGTTGGTCATTCACCGTCTCTCAGGTTATGGCATGCTGTAACGTGTTGCTCTCTCTCTCTCTCCCTCTCCCTCTCCCTCTCCCTCTCCCTCTCTCCCTCTCCCTCTCTCCCTCTCGGGGAAGCTTGTGACTCCATGGATCCACGCTCTCCTGCCCTGCGTTTTCCATGCGTGAAGCCAAAATAAGGGGGTGACAGAAATCATGCTCTGGGAGGTTCTGTTTAGTTTAGTCTAGTTTGGAGGTACAGCACGGAAACAGGCCCTTCGGCCCACCGAGCCGGCACCGACCTGCGATCCCCGCACACTAACACTACCCGACACACACCAGGGACAATTTACATTTATAATCCAATCCAATTAATGGACAAAACCTGCGCGTCTTTCGAGTGCGGGAGGAAACCGGAGATCGCGGACAAAACCCACGCAGGTCACGCACGGGGAGACGGTGCAAAGAAGGTATATTTAGATCAAGACTATGACCTCTCACACCATGTGACGGGGGGGGGGGGGGGTGGCGGCAAGACGCTTCTAATCACACGTATTAGCTGGGGTGTGAGAACGTCCCAGCCTGTGGCTGCAAACCTCAAACATGTCGATGTCAATGGTGTTTTAAAGCCTTTGTTACAACGACTTACAGCTTTATTGTGAAAAACAGAAAAAACTAGAGACGAGGCATTCGAGACCCTTCTTCCGAATGTAAGGTGTGAAACGGGCAGATCAAAGGAGACAATGTTCAAGGATGATGGTTCATTGTGGGCTGAGGGGAAGCAGACAGCATTTGGATGATCAGCCATGATCATATTGAATGGCAGTGCTGGCCTGAAGGGCCGAATGGCCCACATAGGCACCTAATATCTATGTTTCTATGTTTCTAAGAAAAGACACAAAATACTGGAGTAAATCGACGGGTCAGGCAGTACTGTGTTCTCCACAGATGCTGCCTGACCCGCTGAGTTACTCCAGCACTCTGTGAAACGTCACCTATCCATGTTCCCCACAGATGCTGCCTGACCCGCTGAGTTACTCCAGCACTCTGTGAAACGTCACCTATCCATGTTCTCCACAGATGCTGCCTGACCCGCTGAGTTACTCCAGCACTCTGTGAAACGTCACCTATCCATGTTCTCCACAGATGCTGCCTGACCCGCTGAGTTACTCCAGCACTCTGTGAAACGTCACCTATCCATGTTCTCCACAGATGCCTCAACACGTCAAAGCTGATCAAAAAGGCACAGCAGCGCCTTTACTTCCTGAGGAGGCTCAAAAAAGCCCACCTGTCCCCCCAGATCCTGACCAACTTTTACCGCTGCACCATCGAAAGCATCCTGACCACCTGCTTTACGGTATGGTACAGCAGTTGCACCGTGGCAGACAGGAAGGCACTACAACGGGTGGTGAAAACCGCCCAGTACATCGTCGGTGCCCCGCTCCCTGCCATGGATGCCCTCCACCGAAAACGGTGTCTGAGACGGGCCGGGAAGATCATCAAGGACCCCTCACACCCTAACCATGGACTGTTTGCCCTCCTACCATCAGGGAGGCGGTACAGGAGCCTCAGGTCCCGCACTAGTAGGATGAGGTGCAGCTTCTACAATAACACCATCACACTGCTCAACTCGGAGTCCCGCCGATAGAGTTCTCCAGTCTCTCCGTCCACATTGTCTGCATTCTGTATTTATTTTCTATATTGCTATCACTACGAACTGACGCTAAACTGCATTTCGTTGTACCCATACTTGTATCTGTGCAATGACATTAAAGTTGAATTGAATTGAATTGAATTGAATGCTGCCTGACCCGCTGAGTTACTCCAGCACTCTGTGAAACGTTACCTATCCATGTTCTCCACAGATGCTGCCTGACCTGCTGAGTTACTCCAGCACTTTGTAACCTTTTTCCAAAATGATAATCCTGCTGTATTTAGTTTCATTTAATTTAGTTTAGTTTCAGGGTACAGCGTGGAAATAGGCCCTTCGGCCCATTGAGCCCGTGCTGACCAGCGATCCACCGTGCCACCTATCAACAAAGGAAGCTGTGAATGGCGGCATGAGAAGTCTAGACAGAATACTAATAGCGATTATGGCGGCACGGTGGCGCAGCGGTAGAGTTGCTGCCTTGCGGCGCCAGAGACCCCGGTTCCATCCTGACTACGGGTGCTGTCTGTACGGAGTTTGCACGTTCTCCCCGTGACCTACGTGGGTTTTCTCCGGGATCTTCGGTTTCCTCCCACACTCCAAAGACGTGCAGGTTTGTAGGTTAATTGGCTTCGGTAAAATATTGTAAGTTGTCCCCAGTATGTAGGATAGTGCTGGTGTACGGGGATCGCTGGTCGGCACGGACTTGTTGGGCCGAAGGGCCTCTTTCTGCACAGTATCGCTGAAGTCTAAAGCCTATGGGTGGGATTAGTGTAAGATGGGGCATCTTATTCAGTGTGGGCCGAAGGGCCTGTTTGCTTGCTGCATCTGTAAACTAAACTAAACAAATTTACCTCCAACTTGATCTCCCGGTTGCTCAGAACGTCAACTCCCCCTCCCATTCCTAATCCGACCTTTCTGTCCTGGGCCTCCTCCATGGCCAGAGTGAGTCCCACCACAAATTGGAGGAGCAGCACCTCATATTTCGCTTGGGCAGTTTAAACCCCAGCGGTATGAACATTGACTTCTCCAATTTCAGGTAGTCCCTGCTTTCTCCCTCCTTCCCAGCTCTCCCACAGCCCACTGTCTCCGTCTCTTCCTTTCTTCTTCCCACCCCCTCCCCCCACCCCCACATCAGTCTGAAGAAGGGTCTCGATTTGAAACATCACCCATTCCATCTCTCCAGAGATGCTGCCTGTCCCACTGAGTTACTCCAGCATGTTGTGTCTATCTTGCGTTCGTGCACTAAACATTCAAAAGGCTGCACTTAACTCACAGAGAGCGGTGAGTCTGTGGAATTCTCTGCCTCAGAGGGCAGTGGAGGCCGGTTCTCGGGATGCTTTCAAGAGAGAGTTAGATAGGGCTCTTAAAGATAGCGGAGTCGGGGGGATATGGGGAGAAGGCAGGAACGGGGCACTGATTGTGGATGATCAGCCGTGATCACATTGAATGGCGATGCTGGCTCGAAGGGCCGAATGGCCTACTCCTGCACCTATTGTCTATTAAATCTGTGTTGCCTTCCCAGCTTTCTGCCTGTAATTTTTACCTCTCAGCAATCCTCCGGTACACGCCGGTACTAAAGGCACCAAGCGCGTTCTCATTCGGGATGTTAATTTGCTGGAGGTGACTTTGTGCTGTTTGGGGAGGGGAGGGGTGGGTTTGGCACCGTGTCTGTGGCCGCTCGCTATCTCGCACGGTTTGTCCCCTGCAGACTAGTCTCTTGTGCATCCCGGCGAACTACAGCCCCTTTCTCTAGAGAAAGTAGCAGGTCTCAGTTTTCCCAGCCTCTCCCTGCTCTCAGGAGACCCATAGCCAAGTAATGGGAGCGTTGTGCTTTATCGGAAGCTGTGCCTCTTCAAAAGCCACAGCAGTGATCACGGCATCAATTAATCTGAGGTGGAAAGTGAAAAGGGGCTTGGGTTATTGTACGGGATGTTAAAGGTTACCGCTCACACACACACACACACACACACTGGCGCTGAAGCGATCGAGATTAAAACTGCATTTTAACCCTGCCAAAACTATCCAGGCAGTAAAACACTCATTAAAGGATGGCTCTCAGAGAAAATGCAAATGAAGGGTCTCGACCCGAAACGTCACCCATTCCTTCTCTCCCGAGGTGCTGCCTGCCCCGCTGAGTTACTCCAGCATTGTGTGTCTATCTCAAATCAAAATCAATCCTTTTTTCTCTAAACATTCCAAAACGAGCTCGAATCAGAACGCTGTCAAAACCTGGACGTTGGACGTTACGTTTTATGATTAGATTTTGTTCTCCTTTTCAAACAGAGCTGCCGTTCCGTTCTTCAAAACACCAGCCCCTTTTTGCACTTTAAAGGTCTGCTCACCCACCACACCGCCTCCAGCTCCCTCAGATCGGCCGACTTGGGGTTGCTGAACATCCCGCGGTCTGGGCAGACACTCAGGGGCGACCGACCGACCGACCGCGCCTTTGCGGTTGCAGCTTCTAGACTGTGGAACAGCAGCGTCCCCTCTTCCCATCAGAACTGCCCCCTCCATCAACTCCTTTAAGTGGAGACTAAAAACTCATCTCTACTCCCAAACCTTTCTTGACGTCCTCTGAGCAAGGGCTGTATGTGTGTAGTGATGTTTGTATTTAATCCATGAACCGCTGTTGTTTGTTATACTATTAAACATGGTAAATGGTAGGGAATTGAGGAATGCTGTGGAACAGAGGGATCTAGGAATAACTGTGCATAGTTCCCTGAAGGTGGAATCGCATGTAGATAGGGTGGTAAAGAAAGCTTTTGGTGTGCTGGCCTTTATAAATCAGAGCATTGAATATAGGAGTAGGGAAGTAATGTTAAAATTGTACAAGGCATTGGTGAGACCAATTCTGGAGTATGGTGTACAATTTTGGTTGCCTAATTATAGGAAGGATGTCAACAAAATAGAGAGAGTACAGAGGAGGTTTACTAGAATGTTGCCTGGGTTCCAGCAACTAAGTTACAGAGAAAGGTTGAACAAGTTAGGTCTTTATTCTTTGGAGCGCAGAAGGTTAAGGGGGGACTTGATTGAGGTCTTTAAAATGATGAAAGGGATAGACAGAGTTGACGTGGATAAGCTTTTCCCATTGAGGGTAGGGAAGATTCAAACAAGAGGGCATGACATGAGAATTAAGGGACAGAAGTTTAGGGGTAACATGAGGGGGAACTTCTTTACTCAGAGAGTGGTGGCTGTGTGGAATGATCTTCCAGCAGAAGTGGTGGAGGCAGGATCGATTTTAACATTTAAAAGTAAAGTGGATAGGTACATGGACGGGAAGGGAATGGAGGGGTATGGTCTGAGTGCAGGTAGATGGGACTAGGGGAAAATAAATGGTCGGCACGGACTGGAAGGGCCGAGAGGGCCTGTTTCCGTGCTGTAATTGTTATATGGTTATATGGTTATATGGTTATTCTAAAAACCAATGTAAAGCACTTTGGCCAACGAGAGTTGTTTTTTAAATGTGCTATATAAATAAAAGTGACTTGACTTGACTTGACTTAAATGTAGCATTTGTAAATTAAGTGTAGACGGTCGCTAACAAATTGCATGGGCTATTGGGACAGGAACTTTAAACCAGAGGCTACGGTGATGATTTTTTATTGAAACCCTTAGATCTGTGTTACTACATTGACAGGCAGAGGAGGATTTGGTTTGCCATTTACGTATTAAGTGGCCACACTTATCCTTTTTGCTCAGTTAGTTTAGTTTAAAGATACAGGGTGCAAAAGAAGAGGAGTTGAGTATAGAGGTCCTTCTGCAGTTGTACAGGGCCCTAGTGAGTCTACACCTGGAGTATTGTGTGCAGTTTTGGTCTCCAAATTTGAGGAAGGACATTGGACAATAGACACAATAGGTGCAGGAGGAGGCCATTCTGCCCTTCGAGCCAGCACCGCCATTCAATGCGATCGTGGCTGATCATCCACAATCAGTACCCCGTTCCTGCCTTCTCCCCATATCCCCTGACTCCGCTATCTTTAAGAGCCCTATCTAGCTCTCTCTTGAAAGTATCCAGAGAACCGGCCTCCACCGCCCTCTGAGGCAGAGAATTCCACAGATCAGCCATAATTGTGACCCTTGACCCTTCTGGCTAAGGGGATCAGAGGGTATGGAGAGAAGGCAGGTACGGGATACTGAGTTGGATGATCAGCCATGATCATATTGAATGGCGGTGCAGGCTCGAAGGGCTACTCCTGAACCTAATTTCTAAGTTTCTATGATTGAAAGGCGGAGTGGATTTGACCGGCCGAACGACCTGGTTCTGGTGCGATCACTAATGACCTTATGAACGTCAGAATAAGATTCTGCCATGACAGCTCGTCAAGGCTTCCCAAAGTTCACGCTGCCCTGCAGCTGAATAATATTTTCAATTCAAATAAATACTTAAAGATTCCAGCTGTCGCAAATGGCGAACAGGAAGAGGCCAACGTGGTCCTCACAGCTTCCTCACAGCTTGGGATTGTTCTTTGCCAGAGTTTCCCACTGTTGCTGGTGGACGGAGGAACTCTGGTGGAATATTTGCTGCCTCTAACCCTCAGCGTAGGTTACCAAGCCAGAGCACCGTGTTGGCAGCGAAAATAAACGATCGGGGGTGACGCGAGCTACAAATGATCAGCCCAGGTTCTCACCGGCTTCAGGAGCAAGGCGGATAACCCTTGCTTTCTTTCCCCCTCCTCTCTCCATCCCTCCATCCCTCCCTCCCTCCCTCATCCCGGTTCTCCGACTAGTCTCGACCCGATATGTCACCTGTTCCTTTTCTCCGCTGGGCACCGCTGGAACTGCCTGACCCCTCTGGGTTCACAAGTTGACACAAGCTCACAAGTTATAGGGGTAGAATCAGGCCATTCGGCCCATCCAGTCCACTCTGCCATTCAATCACGGCTGATCTCTTCTTCCTAATCCCATTTTCTTGCCTGCTCCCCATACCACTTGACACTTATTCCAATCAAGAATGTGTCTATCTCTGCCTTAAAAATATCCACTGACTTGGCCTCCACCGCCCTCTGTGGCTGCAGAGTTACTCCAGCCCTCTGCCTATCTTCGACTAGTTTCACAAGTATCACTGTATGATTATACACCTCATTGTCACCTTCCCCTCAGCTAACAATGGTCTATTCTACATGTTCCTTGATCATCGTTCCCTTTGATCTGTCTTTTTCACACCTCTCCCTTCCTTATCTCTGTCTCCCTCTCCCCTGGCTCTCAGTCTGAAGAAGGGTCTTGACCCCAAAGGTCGCCCATTCCTTCTCTCCAGAGATGCTGCCTGTCCCGCTGAGTTACTCCAGCATTTTGTGCCAATCTTCTGTGAACACCTACACAGAAATGCTACACTTGTCGCTTTACCTCCTCCCCCCCTCGACTCCATCCAAGGACCTAAACAGTCTTTCCAGGTGAGGCAGAGGTTCACCTGCACCTCTTCCAACCTCATCTATTGCATCCGCTGTTCTAGGTGTCAGCTGCTCTACATCGGTGAGACCAAGTGCAGGCTTGGCGATCGCTTCACCCAACACTTCGCATTGCCGGCCAGTTGGCATGGCTGCCCAGCCTGCAGCTGTCTGTTTTTTAACTTATTTTTTTAATTTTTAGTGAAATTTAGTGTTTTGTTTTGGAGTTCTAGTCTTTTTTATGTGGGGGGAAGGGGGAAACTATTTTTCCGGGTCCCTACCTGGTCGGAGAGGCAGCTTTTCTCCGGGCTGCACCGTCGACCCGTCCTCGCGGCCTACCAGCGGGCCTGGGGCGGCGTTTCCTGAGGGGCCGCCCAGAACCTCGGCTTCGGCAGCGGCTCAGCACTGGAGCACCATCGCGGAGTGGAGCGGGCGATGCCTTGCCTGGGTCGCCGTGCTGGAGCTCCGGTGAGCTGAGACCACAGGTGAACATCGCGGAGCTGCGGGACTGTGGGGCGGCCGGCTGCGGGCGGCAGCGCTGAACTTTAACATCGGGAGCCTGGGATCTCTCGGCGAGATCACCAGTTGTGGAGCTCCAACCAGCGCGGCCTTGTCGGCTTCGGAAACCACGGACTCCGGTAAGGAAGCGGCCATTCCATGTGTCCCAAGCCGCTGTGAGGACTCTCCCGACGCCGGAACACCAACACCCGGCGAGAACGTGCTGGAACGTCGGGCCGCCGTAGCGCCGACTGCAGAGGCCTCAATAGGCCCGACTATGGGTGGACTTGGGGATGGGACTGGACTTCGTGCCTTCCCCCACAGTGGGAACCATTCTTTAGAAGACTCTTCTTTAGACTAGCTCAGGGGAGAGGGAGACACAGAGATAAGGAAGGGTGAGGTGTGAAAAAGACAGATCAAAGGGAACGATGGTCAAGGAAATATGTCAAATGGTTCATTGTTAGCTGAGGGGAAGATGACAACTTCAAGTAATCCCTGCTTTCCCTCTCTCTTGGAGAGAGATTACTTGAAGTTAGAGAAGTCAATATTCACACCGCTGGGGTGTAAGCTGCCCAAGCTAAATATAAGGTGTTGTTCCCCCAATTTGTGCTGGGCCTCAGTATCTAGATATCTCTATCCGGAGATGGTAACACGACGTACTTTAGTTTAGTTTAGTTTAGAGATACAGCACGAAAACAGGCCCTTCGGCCCATCGGGTCCGCACCGACCAGCGATCCCCGCACATTAACGCTATCCTACACCCGCCAGGGACAGTTTTTACATTTACACCAAGCCAATTAATCTACATGCCTGTATGTCTTTGGAGAGTGGGAGGAAACCGAAGATCTCGGCGAAAACCCACGCAGGTCACGGGGAGAATTTACAAACTCCGTACGGACGGCACCCGTAGTCGGGATCGAACCCGGGTCTCCGGCGCTGCGTTCGATGTAAGGCAGCGACTCTACCGCTGCGCCACCGTGACCGTAAATTCGTAAGAATCAAAAGACTCTTAAGCGATAGGAGCAGAATTAGGCCACTCGGCCCATCAAATCTATTCCACCATTCAATCATGGCTGACCAATTTTCCCATCTCGACCCCGTTCTCCTGCCGTCTTCCCGTAGCCCCTGACGCCCGAACTAATCAAGAGTCAGTCAATCTCTGCCTTGTCAATGGAATCACACCTCTGTTTCAATCAAACCTTTTAGATTTCCCCAATAATTAGCTAAAAACAGAAGCCTCTGATGAACGGAGATGTGTGCAAATATTAGTTTTCTTGTGGTGAAGAGAGCTGATGTTATCACCACCTTACACGGTTGATTCAGAGGTCTATAGTTTATTTTGTTAGATATTACACCCGTGAATTCTTCCCAGCTGTCATCTTATAGAAAGCAATAACATTCGTAAAGGATTGGACAGGCTAGATGCAGGAAAAATGTTCCCCATGTTGGGGGAGTCCAGAACCCGGGGTCACACAGTTTAAGAATAAGGGGGTAGGCCATTTAGTGCTGAGATGAGGAGAAATTTTTTCACCCAGAGAGTTGTGAATCTGCGGAATTCTCTGCCACAGAAGGCAGTGGAGGCCAATTCACTGGATGTTTTCAAGAGTTAGCTCTTAGGGTTAAAGGAATCAAGGGATATGGGGAAAAAGCAGGAACGGGGTACTGATTTTGGATGATCAGCCACGATCATATTGAATGGTGGTGCAGGCTCGAAGGGCCGAATGGCCTACTCCTGCACCTGTTTTTCCATGTTTTTCTACATTATCAGGCAACTGAACCATCCTACCACAACCAGAGAGCAGTCCTGAACTACTATCTACCTCACTGGTGACCCTCGGACTATCCTTGATCTGACTTTGCTGGCTTTACCTTGCACTAAACGTTATTCCCTTATCATGTATCTGTACACTGTAAATGGGTTAGATTGTAATCATGTATTGTCTTACTGCTGACTGGATAGCAGGCAACAAAAAAAGCTTTGCGCTGTACCTCGGCACACGTGACAATAGACTAAACTGAACTGAACTGAGTAAGGGATCCCATAAAAACCTGTTAGATTTTCAGTGGAAGATTATTGCAGGACTTCTCAAGATCGGCACAGTCGATTAAATTTATGAAGTTTATAAATAATTTTATTGGCCAATAATTGACATACAAGGAATTTGCCTTGGTGCTCCGCCCGCAAGTGACAACGACAGTTAGGGATGACACATACAACATTAAACATTAAAAATAAAACATTATTGTTTTAACATGTGAATTAAATAAAATACCAGAGCAAATTGTGTGGGCATCTAGTTATGTCCACTGTTGCTTTGTGTCTTATTTATGTGGTAACAGCCCAGCATGGAACATTGGGTACTTTCATTTATTTAGATTAAAAGATTTGTAGATGTAGCCCAGTCCGTCACACAGACCACACTCCCCACCATTGTAGATGTTGCCCAGTCCATCACACAGACCGCACTCCCCACCATTGTAGGTGTAGCCCAGTCCGTCACACAGACCACACTCCCCACCATCGACTCCGTCTACACTTCACGCTGCCTCGGAAAAGCGGCCAACATAATCAAGGACTTGAAGACAGACACACAGAGTGCTGGAGTAAAGGGCCTGTCCCACCAGCATGCAACTCCATGCGATGAGCGCGACCTAACGTGGTCACTTGAGCCGTCCGGCGTCGCGGGGCCGGTCCCACTTCGATCGCTGGAGCCGTGCGGAATTGTGCGGAGTTTGTCCCGACATCGCGCCGGGCTCCGAAAAACTGACCATGTTCAAAAATTCCGCGCGGCAACGGCTTGTCGGCTCGCAGTCGCCTCGACGCATTACACACCGCCTCGACGTCGTGTCTCCGTGACCCTCTCTGTAGGTGCCTCCGTGACCCTGTGTGTGTGTGGCTCCCTGGCCCTCTGTGTGTGTGTGCTTCTGTGCCCCTCTCTGTGTGCTCCTCTCTGTCCTGGCGAACTTACCTTTAAGATTTTGCTCCAAGTTCGCCTCACTTTGTGCCACGTTGCGCCACTCACCCGACCTCCGCGCGGCCCCCGCTGCCGGTTTGGTCGCGCTCATCGCATGGAATCGCATGCTGGTAGGACAGGCCCTTAACTCAGTGGGCCAGGCAGCATCTCTGGAGGAAAGGAAGAGGTGACGTTTTGGATCGAGACCCTTTCTTCAGACTCAGGGGAGATGGAAACAAGAGATTTAGATGGAACATCGAACAAATGAATGAAAGATATGCAAAAAGCAATGATGTTCAAGGAAAGGTTGAGTCCACTATGGTCCATTGTTGTCTGTGGGATAGAAGATAACGAGTTTTACAGACAGTGGATCTCAACACAACGACAATGAAACTACTACGGCGACTAGGATGGGGGTGGGACGGAGAGAGAGGGGATGTAAGGGGTTGCTTGAAGTTAGAGAAATCAACACTCCTACCGCTGGGGTGAAAGCTGTCCAAGCGAAATATGAGGCGCTGTTTTATGTTTTATCTCGGGTACATAAAATGCTGGAGAAACTCAGCGGGTGCAGCAGCATCTAAGGAGCGAAGGAGATAGGCAACGTTTCGGGCCGAAACCCTTCTTCAGACCTTATCCAACTCTGACAATGAAGGAGTCCCAGAAAGGTCGGTGTGGGAATGGGAAGAGGAGTGAAATTGTTTGGTAAACTGAAGGAACAACGCCTCATATTTCACTCGGTCAACTTACAGCCCAGAGGTGTGAGTATTTTTACTTCTCCAACTTCAAGAGAGCATTCATCAGCGCAGGTCAAGGAAAGAGCGTTCACATCGCGGCCCTGCCTCCACCAGTCTTTCCACCGCCACGCACAAGAAGAACGAGAAGCGACAAGACAGACACCATTGTATGCAGGAATTCTGGCTGAACCCCTTCTAATCTTGTGTGTGGTCTCGGGTCGAGACCCTTCTTTTCAGTCTGAAGAAGGGTCTCGACCCGAAACGTCACCTATTCCTTCTCTCCATAGACGCTTCCTCACCCGCTGAGTTTCTCCAGCATTTTAGTCTACCTCCGATTTTTCCAGCATCTGCAGTTCTTTCTTAAACATTAGTGTGTAGACTCACTAAGAAGACTCAGCATACTGAATCTAGCGGGGAAACAGGCCCTTCGGCCCACCGTGTCCGCACCGCCCACACTAACAATATCCTTCACACACTCGGGACAATTTACATTTATACCAACCCAATTATCCTACACACCTGCCTGTCTTTGGAGCGTGGGAGGAAACCGAAGATCTCGCAGTAAACGAGAGGCAGGAAACATGTTCCCGATGTTGGGGGAGTCCAGAACCAGGGGCCACGGTTTAAGAATAAGGGGTAAGCCATTTAGAATGGAGACGAGGAAACACTTTTTCACACAGAGTGTTGTGAGTCTGTGGAATTCACAGGGGGGTGGAGGCCGGTTCTCTGGATGCATTCAAGAGAAAGCTAGATAGGGCTCTTAAAGATAGCGGAGTCAGGGGATATGGGAAGAAGGCAGGAGCTGGGTACTGATTGGGGATGATCAGCCGTGATCACATTGAATGGTGGTGCTGGCTCGAAGGGCCGAAAGGCCTACTCCTGCACTATTGGCTATTGTCTAAAGTGGGCAGTGTCACATGTTTGTTTCTAGGTGATAAGTTGCAGGACCAGAATTAGGCCATTTGGCCCATCGCCTACTGTGCCATTCAGTCATGACTGATCTATCCCCCATTTTCCTGCCTTCTCCCCATAACCCTCGACGCCCGTACTGAGCAACTACTAGTTAGTTAGTGCGACTGATGGCCAGAGTGCCCCTGAACAGCAACTCAGCTGCACGGATGCGTTCATGAGTTGCTGCCTCCCCTTGCAACATAAGACAGTGCAAGAGGAAGCGGTGACGTTGAAGCTGTTGGAGGTGGTTTATTTATTTTCCTTTGTAAATCTGGTGCATTTCCACCCCCGGGCAACATGCCGTACACACCACGTCCCCGCAAATCACAGAAGTGGCACCGGATTTTTCACAGTCGATTCCAGGCGCCTCGGAACTTGCTGCAAAAAACAGTCTTTGAAGAGCACAGATTTACCTGGTTTGCAAGTTAGCAGCGCTCCACATTTAGTCGCAAGTTCACGTGTTGCAAGAGCGAGCAGAATTAGGCCGTTCGGCCCATCAAGTCTCCTCCGCCATTCAATCATGGCTGATCTATCTTTCCCGCCCAATCCCATTTCCTGCCTTCTCCCCATATCCTTTGAATGTAGTAGGGCTGTGGATTAATTGGCTCCGGTAAAAATTGTAAATTGTCTCTCGTGAGTAGAATAGTGCAAGAGTTCCGCGATGATCGCTGGTCGTCATAAACTCAGTGGGCCAATGGATCTGTTTCCGCGCTGTAACTCTCAAGTCCAAATCTGTTTTGAGTACTTCAGTTTAGTTTAGTTTGGTTTTAGTTCAGAGAAACAGCACGGAGACAGGCCCATTCGGCCCATCAAGTCCGCTCCGACCAGCGATCGCTGCACATTAACATAGAAACATAGAAAATAGGTGCAGGAGTAGGCCATTCGGCCCTTCGAGCCTGCACCGCCATTCAATGTGATCATGGCTGATCATCCAACTCAGTATCCTGTACCTGCCTTCTCTCCATACCCCCTGATCCCTCTAGCCACAAGGGCCATATGTAACTCCCTCTTAAATATAGCCAATGAACTGGCCTCAACTACCTTCTGTGGCAGAGAATTCACCACTCTCTGTGTGAATTTTTTTTTTCTCATCTAGTTCCAAAAAGACTTCCCCCTTATCCTTAAACTGTGACCCCTTTTAGCCATATTACCATATAACCATATAACAATTACAGCACGGAAACAGGCCTTCTCGGCCCTTCCAGTCCAATTTTCCATCCCATCATCTAGATCATTGATGTACATGACAAACAACAGTGGACCCAACACAGATCCCTTAGGCACCCCACTGGTCACCGGCTTCCAACCTGACAAACATCCATCGTTTTAAAGATTAACATTATCGATCCCGGGTCTCCGGCGCTGCGAGCACTGTAAGGCAGCAACTCTACCGCTGTACCACCCTGACCGCCACTTTAAAGCCCAGGGTTTGTGTTCCATTACTAGCGTTCTGACATTTGAGCCATTTTTTCTGGACGCGATGCATCAGTAATAAGTTTGCAAATCCGTCAGATTGCCCCTGTCCCCTTAACCCAACGTAATGACGTAACCCAAATCAGTACACTAGTTTCCTCTATAGATTGCAAACCAGCATGTGGGTGGAAGCTCAGACATTTCTAAACCTGACTCTAGTCCTTCAAAGACGCACGTTAGTCTCAGTCAAACCAGACTTAGATTCCACTGTGCACTGTTTAGTTCAGTTTAGTTTATTGTCACGTGCACCGAGGTACAGTGAAAAGCTTCTGTTCTGTGCTAACCAGTCAGCGGGAAGACAATACATGATTACAATTCAGGCCTTGTGCCCACCGAGTCCGCACCGACCAGTCATCAACCATTCGCAAGCGTTATCCACACTGGGACAAAATTTACAAACTTTACCCAAGCCAATTCACCAATAAACCAGAACGTCTTTGGCTTGTGGGAGGAATCCGGAGCACCCGGAGAAAACCCACGCAGGTCACGGGGAGAACGGACAAACTCCTCTGGTCACAGTTTAAGGATGAGGGGTAAGCCATTTAGAACGGAGATGAGGAAACTCTTTTTCACACAGAGAGTTGGAGTCTGTGGAATTCTCTGCCTCAGAGGGCGGTGGAGGCCGGTTCTCTGGATGCTTTCATGAGAGAGCTAGATAGGGCTCTTGAAGATAGCGGAGTCAGGGGATATGGGGAGAAGGCAGGAACGGGGTACTGATTGGGGATGATCAGCCATGATCACATTGAATGGCGGTGCTGGCTCGAAGGGCTGAATGGCCTACTCCTGCACCTATTGTCTATGGTCTATGGTCTATTGACAGACAGCACCCCTAGACAGGATCGAACCCGGGTCTCTGGCGCTGTGAGGCAGCAACTCTACCGCTGCACCACCGTGCCACCCAGTCAATGTGTTATGTGGGAGAGGGCAGGAGAATGGGGTTGAGAGGGAAAGATAGATCAGCCATGATCGAATGGTGGAGTGGACTGGATGGGCCGAATGGCCTAATTCTGCTCCTATGACCTATGGACTCATGGACAGAGTGAAAGAATGAATGATTGGAGAATATTCTGAGTCCACAGCCCCTGTGCTATGAAATGAAAAAATACTCAAAACCACCATTTGCAGAAAGCTGACAGTTTCCTTCCCTGTTTTCTGAATCGCCGTTCAATTAAAGTCCCTTTCATTCTGACTGCCTGCCATTATTTTGATAATTCTGTTCCCATTCAAGTGTCACGGGGATTAATTGCAGGAAAAATAGTTTGTAGATATTCTCACACCAGAGGAACAATCGGACATGATATATTCCCTGCGATTTAATTTGTAGAGTCAAACTCGCAGAACAAGGGCCTTCAAAGTATTATCCTGGGACAGTTCGGGAGAAGCCAATTTTGGACGAGGAGGTTTAAAAATCAGTGGCGATTCTGGTTGGCACTCCCTTCCCTCGCAAGCTGTCGGGGTACGCACTCTCGGCAGAGTTTGCCTGACTCTAATCCATCTGTCAGTTCCTGTCGGAGGCATTCACAGGGTTGTTTGTAGCCTCTCTGGCATAGTGCTCTCATCCCAGTGGTAACCACACTGGGGGACATCTGCTGGCAGGCACGGACACAATGGGAAGCGCTCCCCGCTGTAACTAACGGTCCCCACAGATCGGGACAAAAACGCTGGGTGAAGCAGGGAGAAGGCTCTGCTGCGATCGCTCAGGCTTCCCCTGCAGCCTGACATTGTTTTATGGGAGATAACGCAGGGAAGCAACAATCCCGCTTGCTCTTTTGTTGGCTTGGGTGACAAGGTGGCCTTGAAACAATATATTGACAGGAATGAAATTCCCACGGGCGGGAGTGGCCAGCGTCCCAATCTCGCAAATGTGCAAATTTCAAGAGTGATGGGCTTCGGGTAAAACGATCAGATCCAAACGTTAGGAGTGAACGAAAAGATGCACGCTCTCTCTCTCTCTCTCTCTCTCTCTCACACACACTCACTTGCACACGCGCACACTCTCACACTTGCACGCATGCATACATGCGCACGCACGCGTAATGCACACGTGCAAACACATGCTCTCACACACACACACACACACGCACATATACATACACAGAAGACTCACACATATGCATACACACATGCACACATGCACATACACATACACACACGCACACAGACACACACACACACACAAATACAGAGACTTACACACATATACTCATGCACAGACGGCACACTAACACACAGACGCACACATACACATACACGGACAACACATAAGCACATAGACACACATGTACATGGACAGACACACACACACATACACACACACTGGGTAAAACTGTGCATTCACCGTATCTATTGCTCATGTGATGTGGACATCTATAAGATCACCCCTCATCCTCCTGCGCTCCAGGGAATAGAGTCCTTGTCCACCTTGAATGTGTGGACCAAAGATGAGGTGGGGACTGACGCGGTTCTACTGATTTCAGACAGAGCTGGGCTGTCAAGTGAACTCAGTCAGTTCTTCACACATCATGAAAGCGCGATCAAAAACAGAATCAGCTTCACTGATATCTGCCTCCTTATAATATTCTGGTTAATTGTCCTTTCATCTGACGAGAATGTCTGTGAGAATACCTTGGTCCATCTTCACAATGTGGCGGCTCGTAGAGTTGCTGCCTCACAGCGCCAGAGACCCGGGTTCGATCCTGACCATTGGTACTGCTGTCTGTACGGAGTTTGCACGTTCTCCCCGTGACCTGCGTGGGTTTTCCCCGGGTGCACTGGTTTCCTCCCACACTCCAAAGGCGTGCAGGTTTGTAGGTGACTAGGCTTTGGTAAAAATTGCTAAATTGATCCTAGTGTGTGCAGGACAGTGTTATTGAGCGGGGATCGCTGGTCGGTGTGGACTTAGTGGGCCGAGGGGCCTGTTTCCGTGCTTTATCTCTAAAGCAAAGTGAACTGTAGTGCATAGAAAGGTAAAAGCGCACAGCCCACGATGTTTGTGCCAAAACATAATGCCAAGATAACTGATCTCATCTGTTCATTCCTACCACTCCATTACCTATGTGCCTATCTAAAAGCCTCTTAAAAACCACTATTGTATCTGCTTCTACCACCACCCCTGGAAGTATTTTTGAGGCCCCCACCACCATCTGTGTAAAAACCTGGCGTGCACATCTCCTTTAAACTTTGACCCTCTCACCTTAAAGTTATCTCTTCTAATATTGGACATTTCCACCCTGGGAAAAATAGGTTTTTCTGACTGCCTATTTATCTACGTTGGGTACACAAAGAGCTGGAGAAACTCAGCGGGTGCAGCAGCATCTAAGGAGCGAAAGAGATAGGCGACGTTTCGGGTCGAGACCCTTCTTCAGACTCTTTAGATGCTGCTGCACCCGCTGAGTTTCTCCAGTTCTTTGTGTACCCTCGATTCTCCAGCATCTGCAGTTCCTTCTTTAACACTATCTATCTACCTTACTCACCGTTGTCCTGTGATGTGCATTTAGCAAGTTTTGTTCAGATTGATGTTATATTTTACAAGTTATTGACATTTTAAACTTTAATAAACGTCGCAGTCGCGCTCCCACTTGCCGGCCGCGCCTGCGCAGCTGGGGGAGGGTTGCGTAGTTCGCGTCACAATGGGGATCTCTGGCGTCACAACAGGAAACCGTCGGCCGCTCCTGCGCAGTTGGGGGCTATGAGTGAGTGGTGGAATATTGCATTGGGGGACGGGGACCCAACGGGTCCGCAGTTGTGCTATCTATACCTCTCATAAATTTATATACTTCTAGCAAGTTTCCCCTCAACCTATTATAGGTGTATATAGGGTGTTTTTTGTTCTGAAATAGATATAAACTGAGACGATACCGTGGAATCCTTTGATTTTACATTGTGACTGGAGATTGTGAAAATACGGACAACATTTTTTAAAATTAAAAAAAAAAATTTAATCAAAAATATTTATTCAAATTTTAAAATAATATCTACAGCAACTAAAAAATGAAACAGAACGCCATCACCATAATACACGACAGACAATAAGCTATTATACGACTATCTTACAATCCTTGCAAAGGATGCATTCAACGCCCCGCAGTGCCCAGCGGTCCCGGAAGTCCCCCAGGGCGCCCGTGGACAGCGCGGAGTCCCTCTCTAACACCACCACTGGATTTTCTACATGTTGAAAATTTTCGGCCATCTGCTGCGACTATGGCGGGTGCCGGCAAGTCGTTGAAACAATCGGGTGAGCGGGACAGGCCCATTTGTAAGATCTTTCCTATACAACGTTTTTGGGTCAGGACCCTTCCTCAGACCCATCCCGAATCTGTGAGGGGTCCCGACCCAAAACGTAGTCAGCCCCCGTCTGCCGGAGATGCTGACTAACCCGTTGTATTACAGCCCTGTCCCACGGTGCGAGTTCACTCCAAGAGCTCTCCCGAGTTTGCCCTGATCCGAACTCGGAGATTTACGGTAATGGCCGCTCGTCGGTACTCGGGGCTCTCGTGGACATTTTTCAACAACGTGTTGAAAAATCTTCCCGAGTCTTCCCGTGCTTACCTGCCGTTAGCGAGTCTTCCCGAGTACCTGCCGTTAGCGTTGCGAGCCGCTAAGAGACGTCCCCGAGCTCTGACGTACCTGTTACGTTCATTCTCCGTGCTTATCACGCGTTTGATTTTTTAAAAAACTCGGGAGAGCCCTTGGAATGAACTCGTACCGTGGGACAGGGCTCTTACCCCAGCACTCTGTGTTTCACTCAGGATTCCAGCATCTGCGGCTACTTGTGTCTGCATTTGATCTTTAATCTCGGCTCCAGATTTGAGGTTGCCCTCACGAAATGGCAATGCATTCAATGTCGTTACATCCATTCATCTTAAGCTGTGTTTCCACAGCTGACTGCTCAAAATCTTGACACGCATCCAAACCATCTCCGCAGCAGTGATAATTATTCAGCACACCTTCACTGCAATGTTATCATATAACAATTACACCCATTTACTGAACAATTTGTAACATCACTAAAGATTATTATCAAATGATGCCTGCAGCTTTAACTCCTCAAGTTTTGGTTAAAACGCAAACTCGCTTTATTTGGTGTAAACTTACTGGTGTACACTGTATCTGAGATCTTGAGTGCGCAGTTTTCTTTTACTGGATAGCACTCAAACGAAAGCTTTTCACTGTACCTCGGTACACCGGATAATACGAAACTAAACTAAGCTAAGGATTTGAGTATAGGAGCAGGGAGGTTCTACTTCAGTTGTACAGGGTCTTGGTGAGACCACACCTGGAGTATTGCGTACCGTTCTGGTCTCCAAATCTGAGGAAGGACATTATTGCCATAGAGGGACTGCAGAGAAGGTTCACCAGACTGATTCCTGGGATGTCAGGACTGTCTTATGAACAAAGACTGCATAGACTCGGTTTATACTCTCTAGAATTTAGGAGATTGAGAGGGGATCTTATAGAAACTTACACAATTCTTAAGGGGTTGGACAGGCTAGATGCAGGAAGATTGTTCCCGATGTTGGGGAGGTCCAGGACAAGGGGTCACAGCTTAAGGATAAGGGGGAAATCCTTTAGGACCGAGATGAGAAGGACTTTTTTCACACAGAGAGTGGTGGGTCTCTGGAACTCTCTGCCACAGAGGGTAGTTGAGGCCAGTTCATTGGCTATATTTAAGAGGGAGTTAGATGTGGCCCTTGTGGCTAAGGGGATCAGAGGGTATGGAGAGAAGGCAGGTACGGGATACTGAGTTGGATGATCAGCCATGATCATATTGAATGGCGGTGCCGGCTCGAAGGGCCGAATGGCCTACTCCTGCACCTAATTTCTATGTTTCTATGTTTCTAAACTAAACTAAACTACACTAAGTTAAACTTAACTTAGCTAAAGATAGAAACGAAAGGAATAATTAATTGTCACATGTGACTTCTTGGCCCCCCTGGGTCGTGGCTGCCCTGACCATGGGTGTCTCCAGGGTTGGAGGACGCCTGTGCGTGACTTTGTTTAACGTGGGGAGACTGGTGCACAGACAGCCACCCCACGGTCCTTGACAGATCTGGGTCAGGATCCAGTGGCATGGAGTCCAAGACGACCGGAGACCCTTTTCTGCCGCAGCCTTCATCCGCCTTCCCAGCCGTTGTGACGCTCCACTAAGGTCAGCCATCGTCCTCCGCCTGTTCCACCGTTGAGGTCTTGGTTGGATCGGCTCTTTGTCAGAGACCTCCCCCCTTCGACCTCACCGCCATGGGTGGCCCTACCAGGAGCATCGCTCCAGACGGCATCGCTCTCAGGATCTCAGGTCCACACGAGCTTCTCCACCACGACAAGGTGACAATCCACGGAGAAGGCCATTGTTCCCCCCTCCCCCCCGCCTCCCCCATGGTGGTGGTCCTCTCTCTCATTGACCGTCGACCCACGAGGTTCACCGCCGCCGAGGCCCCATCGTCGCGAGGTTCACCGCTTCACCGCTGTCGACGCCGCACTTCGCGCCTCCGTGACCACGCGGGCCACAGCCGCGGGCTCCGTTGGCCGCTCCGCCGACCCAGTCTCCGACCCGCGAGGCCTCGACCCGGGCTTCTACGCGGCGATCCGAGAGGCATCGAGACCGCGGCGCCTCAATAAAGTCCTTCAGCAGCGTTCCCAGTCGACAGACACGGCTCCACCTTCGGGAAGCCTTCTGGCTGCGCGGCCCGTCAGGAAGGCTCGCCCGTCACAAAGGCTGGAGTAACTCAGTGATAAACTAAACTAAACTAAACTAAACTACGCTAAAGATAGAAACAATAGACAATAGGTGCAGGAGTAGGCCATTCGGCCCTTCGAGCCAGCACCGCCATTCAATATGATCACGGCTGATCATCCCCAATCAGTACCCCGTTCCTGCCTTCTCCCCATACCCTTTTTAAGAGCCCTGTATTGCTCTCTCTTGAAAGTATCCAGAGAACCGGCCTTCACCGCCCTCATAGGCAGAGAATTCCACAGACTCACAATGCTCAGTGTGATAAAGTGTTTCCTCGTCTCCGTTCTAAATGGCTTACCCCTTATTCTTAAACTGTGGCCCCTGGTTCTGGACTTCCCCAACATCGCGAACATGTTTCCTGCCTCTAGCGTGTCCAAACCCTTAATAATCTTATATGTTTCAATAGGATCCCCTCTCATCCTTCTAAACTCCAAAGGCTGTAGATCCCTTCGATGGTGGGGAGGTCAGTATTCGTGATGGACCGGGCAGTGTTCACCATCTTTTGCAGTCCTCTTCGATTCTGGGCGTTGGCGTTGCAGAACCAGGCTGTGATGCCACCATGCAATGTGCTCTCGACCAAACATTCTTAGAAGATCTCGAGAGTATTCGCAGACATTGCCAATCTCCTCAATCTTCTCAGGAAGTAGAAACTTTGATGCGTTATCTATTGCATCGATGGTGCTGGTTCCAGGGCAGCACCTTCTAAACCGGTCTCCCCGGTTGATGCAGGTGCGGTGGGGTTTGATAGGCCTATGGTTGTACAAACGCCAGAGATCTTCTTCCTATCGAGTCCACACACAAGATTAGAAGTTGTTCATCCAGAGCTGAACACACTTCTCTGCATCTGCACTCAACGGTGTCTGTCTTGTTGCTTCTTGTGCCACTCAACAGTCAAAACTCTGTAAAGATAGAAACATAGAAATTAGGTGCAGGAGGAGGCCATTCGGCCCTTCGAGCCTGCACCGCCATTCAATGTGATCATGGCTGATCATCCAACTCAGTATCCCGTACCCGCCTTCTCTCCATACCCTCTGATCCCCTTAGCCACAAGGGCCACATCTAACTCCCTCTTAAATATAGCCAATGAGCTGGCCTCAACTACCCTCTGTGGCAGAGAGTTCCAGAGACCCACCACTCTCTGTGTGAAAAAAGTCTTTCTCATCTCGGTCTTAAAGGATTTCCCCCTTATCCTTAAGCTGTGACCCCTTGTCCTGGACCTCCCCAACATCGGGAACAATCTTCCTGCATCTAGCCTGTCCAACCCCTTAAGAATTTTGTACGTCTCTATAAGATTTCGAAATGTAGCCTCCTTTTGATCTGGTATTTTGTTGGTTCACGTGCTTGATCAATGGTGTTTTATCATTAATGTTTTATTATTATTAATGTTTAGTGTTTTCTGAGTCATTCGTAACTGTCACTGTACGTCATGTTGTCACTTGTGGGCGGAGCACCAAGGCAAATTCCTTGTATGTGAATACTTGGCCAATAGACTTACTTACTTACTTGTGCATGGTGGCGGAACGACTGGTGGAAACGGGGCCGCGATCAACGTGAACGCTCCTTCCTTGACCCCAGGCCAGAGATGAAAGGATTGAAAGGGTCCCCGAAGAAGGGTCTCGACCCGAAACGTCGCCTATCTCCTTCGCTCCTTAGATGCTGCTGCCCCCGCTGAGTTTCTCCAGCTTTTTGTGTAACCCTCGATTCTCCAGCATCTGCAGTTCCTTCTTTAACACATGAAAGGATTGAAAGTTACATGCACTTGAAACTTTGGCCGATTTTAAGATCATAAGGTCATGTGACAGGAGTAGAATTAGGCCATTCGGCCCGTCAAGTCTACTCCGCCATTCAATCCCGGCTGATCAACCTCTCCCTCATAACCCGATTCTCCAGCCTTCTCCCCAATTTGATTATCTCAAGATTTAAAATGCTTAATAGCGCGCACCACCAGACTCAGGAACAGCTTCTTCTGCTCTGTTATCAGGCTTCTGAACGGCCCTTCCATAAGCTAGGGTGCTGTCCGATTCACCGCTACCCCATTGCGGATATTGGACTTTGTCTGTGGAACTGATGCGCTACAATGCTGAGAACTATACTCTGCACTCTGTATCTTCCCCTTTGCTCTATCTATTGTTCTTGCCTTAGACTCGATTATATTTATGTATGAAATATCTGATCTGATTGGATAGCATGCAGACCAAAGCTTTTCACTGTACACATGATAAACCTAATCTGATCTTAATGCACCATTCAGTGGAATGTGTTCCATGCCTACGGGCACCAGCATAGTCCACAACGCTCTGCACGTTGCTGTTATGTATCTGCCAGCTTCCTTATTTTGTGTAATTCATGATTCAGTAGTTATTTTTCGGTGTGCTTTTTGAGAGAATCAACTCGAAACAGGTCCATCAAGTCTACGCCAACCATCACACCAGTTCTATGTTAAACCACTTTCTCATCCACTCCCGACCTGCACAGGGCAATTCTACAGTGGCCGATTAACCTACAAACCTTTGGGATGTCATGGTGTGATAGACAATAGACAATAGGTGCAGGAGTAGGCCATTAGGCCCTTTGAGCCAGCACCGCCATTCAATGTGATCATGGCTGATCATCCCCAATCAGTACCCCGTTCCTGCCTTCTCCCCATATCCCTTAATAGCACAGCAAAAGGATTTGAGTATAGGAGCAGGGAGGTTCTACTGCAGTGGTACAGGGTTTTGGTGAGACCACACCTGGAGTACAGTTGCATACAGTTTTGGTCTCCAAATCTGATGAAAGACATTCTTGCCATAGAGGGGGTACAGAGAATGTTCACCTGACTGATTCCTGGGATGTCAGGACTTTCATATGAGGAAAGACTGGATGGACTCGGCTTGTACTCGCTAGAATTTAGAAGATTGAGGGGGGGATCTTATAGAAACTTACAAAATTCTTAATTGGTTGGACAGGCTAGATGCAGGAAGATTGTTCCCGATGTTGGGGAAGTCCAGAACAAGGGGTCACAGTTTAAGGATAAGGGGGAATCCCTTTAGGACCGAGATGAGGAAAACATTTTTCACACAGAGAGTGGTGAGTCTCTGGAATTTTCTGCCACAGAGGTAGTTGAGGCCAGTTCATTGGCTATATTTAAGAGGGAGTTAGATGTGGCCCTTGTGGCTAAAGTGATCAGGGGGTATGGAGAGAAGGCAGGTACAGGATACTGAGTTGGTTGATCAGCCATGATCATATTGAATGGCAGTGCAGGCTCGAAGGGCCGAATGGCCTACTCCTGCACCTATTTTCTATGTTTCTATGTTTCTATGTTAACACTGCTATCCCTAAGAGCTCTATCTAACGCTCTCTTGAAAGCATCCAGAGAACCAACCTCCACCGCTCTCTGAGGCAGAGAATAGTAAGATTGAACGAGAACTTACCAGTTCGAAGGTTGATCTTTATTTCATGAGGAGTCGAAGTGAGGGATTTCGTGAAGAGCCCGCCGGCGCGCATGCTCGACATACTTCAAAGTAGCGGCGTGGAATCACAGAACCAACAATAGAAATGACTTCGCATAGTATGATTGAATTGACTAAGATTACCAGATGAAGGTGATTGAGGGTTGGGCGAGGAGGGCACGAAATCCCTCACTTCGACTCCTCATAAAATAAAGATCAACCTTCGAACTGGTAAGTTCTCGTTCAATCTTACTATTTCATTTCGGAGTCACGTGAGTGACTTCGTGAAGACTTCAAAGCTTCTGTGATTACACGCCCTGGACCACGTCCATGCTGACACACCACTACCAGGGATGGATGGGAGGAACAAACTTGCTCACTAGTTCATACTGCAAAACAAGAGCATATTTATTAACAACAAATCAAAACCCCTCATGCGGGGACATCTCCACGTTCTTGACCTGCATTCAGCACGGCTTCTGCGAACTGTAGAGGAGCAGCAACAGGCTTGTTATAAAAACGCTGGAACACAGCTTCATTCGCCCATCCTGCTGTGGCGAGAATTTGGTCCATGGGCACCTCCATGACCCTCGCCGCTGACGTCGATGCAGCCCTGGTGGAATGAGACTTGAACACATTAATGTCGATACCTGACTTACCCAAGACGACTCGAAGCCACCTGGATATCGTCTGGACTGTCACTCGATGATGAGGTCTCTTATGAGTGACAAGCAGGTATCTCTCCATTCCTCTGATGCGTGCCGTCACTTTGACATAGTGGCGGATATGTGAGGCTAAACATAGCCTAGCATCTGCGGGGTATGCCGGGAACTTCAGCTGCAGCCCTGTGCACCGAGGTCTATGCTGCTTTAGTAGCTCGTCAACGAAAAAGACTACTTCTGTAGGGGTAGATGTCATTCTGTCGACACGCAGTTTGTGTAGTGTCTGTACCCTCTGAGCTGAAGTCAGCGCTAGTAACATCACCAGCTTCATGGTGAGTTGGTCCAGTTGGAGCCCTTCCATGGGAGACCACGTCCTGAGCAGGGTTAATACGTCCCTGACATCCCAGGTGATATTATAGCGTGGTGTAGGCGGATTCATATTGAATATACCCCGCATGAGTCTGGACACTAGCCTGTTGGATCCTACCCCAATCTTGAGGTAGAATGATAGCGCACTTCTGGCGCTGTTGATGGCACTGTAACTTAAGTGTTCATCATGGTGCAACCCCGCGAGGAATTCCAGGACGTCGGTTATTGTCACGTCATCGTACGTGATGCGAGAGCGGCTGCAGTAGGCTTCCCACTTCTTAATATGCGAGCGGTATCTTCGCCTTGTGGACTCTCGACACGACGCCCCGATGGTATCCATGGTCCGAGCCGAGAGGCCGTATTGGACTAACGGCCTGTTCAGAACCTGCAAGCCAACAAATTTAAATAGCCATGGCAGGGGTGTGGCTCCCCTGAGACAGGGTGAGTAACCAATTGTGGGCAACCCTTCAAAAGGACCCAAGGTTCGTTGAGCATGTCAAAGACCACCGGATACCAAGGCTGTGTGGGCCAGTCGGGTATAATAAGGATGCCCTTGGCAGCATCTGCCTGAATCTTTCGCAATACCCGACTGATGAGGCAAAACGGAGGGAAGGCATAGAAAACCCAATTCCCCCAGTCCAGCGAGAATGCATCTAGCGCTATTGCCCCAGGATCTGGTTCCCATGAAACGTAGGCTGGTACCTGATGGTTCAACCGTGACGCAAAAAGGTCAATGTCCGGTTTACCAAATTTGGCTGTGACTTTAGCAAAAATCTCAGGATGCAACATCCATTCAATGTTGTCATTAAATTTGCGTGACCTGGTGTCCGCCACAGTATTAAGCTCACCTGGCAAATAGGTAGCTGAAATCCAAATGTCTCTTTGAATACACCAGAGCCAAATTGAGTTAGCCAATTTGTCACACGAAACTGACCTGGTACCACCCATATGGTTTAAATATGCCACAGCTGTGGTGTTGTCTATTTGGAGACGGACGTGTGCTCCAACAAGCTTGGAACAATATGCACGAAGTCCGTGGAATGCTGCCAGCAACTCCAAATAGTTAATCCCTTGAGTCAACAACATCGATGCCTCAAGGGTGTCCCATCTGCCCCCACAACTAGAGCAATTATCAGTAGCTCCCCAGCCATTGGAGCTTGCATCAGTCTGTAAATATACCACCGGATTAGCCTCCCTGACAGGCTTAAATGAGTTGCTAATGTGACACACCCACCATTGCAACTCAGATATCACTTCGGACGGCAGCTGCATAGATCGATCGTAATGACCAGCGTTCCGTTTTAACGCAGTAATTTTAGCTCTTTGCAAATTCTGATAATGCAAAGGTCCATATCGTGCTGCCGGAAACAAAGCCACTAGCTTGCCAATTACTGTGGCTGTATGCCGAATCGATGGTATATTGGTGCCAATTAAATCTCTGCACACCTTAGTGACTTCCTCAATTTTGTTAATTGGTATAGTTATCCTCATGCTCATTGAGTTCACCGTGAACCCTAGGTAATTAATTACCTGGGCAGGGCAGAACTTCGATTTCTCTGGATGGACAATGAATCCTAATTGTTGAAATATATTGACAGCAGCTGCAACACCCTGTTCAGCCAATTGCAGGGTGTGGCCCACAATAAAGACATCATCTAAATAGGCCATGACCATATGATGTCGTTGTCTCAAATAAGCCATGATTGGCTTCACCAATTTAGTGAACAATCTAGGGGCTGTAGTAAGCCCATTAGGCAAAGCCTTATACTGCCAAAGTTGCCCCATCCAGATAAATTTCAAAAACCTTCTATCATCTTTCTGGATGGATACTGAATAATATGCATCCCTCAAATCAATGCATGCCATAAAGCAGCCATGAGAAATCAATGATTTGGCTGTTTCAAACGTATCCATTTTAAAATGAGTATATGTTACAAACGTATTCAAACGGGTTAGATCAATAATGACACGACAGCCTCCATCCTTCTTAAGTCTAGTAAATATGTTCGAAACAAATTCAATTGGCTCATGCACCGTTTTCTCAATCACACCCTTCTGTTCCAGACTTAAAATTTCCTTGTAACCTGCTGCCTGTTCTGCAGCAGACAATTTGAACGTACGACCAGGCATGTGCTGGGATGGAGGAATGTCGCCATTAATAAACTCAATTTTATGCCCCTGAATATTCCGCAACACATACTCATCACCAGTAAAATTACCCCATGCATCCAAAAACAACCGTAAACGACCACCAACATGGGAAGTTAAACAGAGAGAAAAAAGAGAACCAGACCCCCTCACCTCCGTGGTTACCGGCGGTCCTTGACACGTGTGGGTGGCCGTGGAGGTGCTGGGTTGGCTTGAGGGCGCGGCGTCTTCGATTTCCACAAAGGTCTCTGCCGACCCTGTCCTAAAAAAGACCCTTGGTGCTGGTTCTGGTGCTGTTGTCGTTGTGGAGCTAGAGGGCGGGTCCTCGTCGAGGCACCGGCCGACCCTCGTGAGCGAATGTATGGAGCTTTTGAGCCTGATGGTGTGGGGGCACTCTGAGAGCGCATGATCCCCACCGTTTTGGCTTGTTCGTCAAGCTCTTTGACTCTCTTCGAGAGGTCCTCACCAAAGAGCTGACGGGGCGGCGGCGGCGGCGGTGGTTTGCACAATCCTGCAAACTTCGGGTTAAGTGCTGGGCGGATGCTGTTTTTGCGAAACCCGTTGATTTCGTGCTGGGTCGCGCACAATAAGGCCAGAGCATCTTCCTGGTCCAAATTCAGTTCGTCCCCGTCCACCGACCGCGCAAAGGCGGTAATACCGGCCGTGAGGAGTTTCAGGATCCGCTGCAATTTTAACTCCTGTTGACGGATAGCCGCACTGATGTTGCCCCATATTGGCGTATTAACCACAGGCACGTTGAGTGAGTTGCAGTTTGATGGAGCCTTGTGACGGCTCATAGCCTGGATGAGGACTTCTTCCTGCAGCACCTGATTATTAAGAAAGTCCACTGTGGCTGCCAGCTTTGTATTTAGAGGAAGACCAGCCGTATGTGGGGCCGCGAATTTGGTCGCCACATCCAAGAGTTCCTCCGCTGGCACCTCCAATGGAGTTGGTACGGGATCCACCAGAACCTCCTCCTCCTGCTGCTCCAGGCTGATAGTAGATGTTGGTGAAGACGCCCTGTGCCTGTTGCTGCCCCGCTGTTGTTGACGTTGAAGCAGGAGCTCCAGCAGGCACTCCATACGGTCAATACGCCCTTCACCCTGAACACTCAGGTGGTCGGAGTCCTCCGGCTCTGAAAAGAAAACCGGGCTCCTGTCATCGGCCCGCACCTCGTCGAGGCCCTGCCGGTGCCGGTAGTTGTCGCTAACAGCCGCCGAGGCGAAACTGCGCGATTCCTGCGCGGGCGTGTTCAACCGCCTCCGTTTAGCGGGAGCTGAAGCCGCTGCCACTAAGGGCACTTGCGGCGAGGTGTCGGCACCAGCCGAAGCATGGCTGCCTGGGGCCCGCGCAGTCTTGCCGGCTGCCCACATCGTGGACATTGCTGACGCATGGTCTCGCCCACCCATCCATGGGGGGCTCGGCGACCGTGACGAGACCCGACTCGACCGACCCGTCCCGGCGTCGAGAGTCGGGGTGTGCCGGCTGGACCTCACAGCCGCCCCTGGGCTCGCCCTGGAACCTGACCGCTCCTCCGCGATAGGCAATGCCTTAGCCCTAACAGGGTTAGGCTTCTGGGCTCCTGCCCTCCCCCTTCTCGGAGGGCTGAGTGGAACAGACCGTGCAACGGCACGTGCCCTGCTCGAGGTCGCCAGCGAGCCCGCTGACGACCTGACTGCCATGGCAGGGTCCCCCTGCTCTGGCGGCACACCACACTCCTCTTCGTCGAACTCCTCCGAGCTGTGGTGTGCTGGCGGATCTGGACCTGTAATCACAGGGCTTACCCACATCTCCGCTTGAGTCCCGGCGTTGCAGGTACTGCCGATGGTAACGGCCCCGGAACTGTTGACCGGCGAACTCGTCCAAGCGTCCTCCGGCCCTTCGAACTCCCATCCATGTCCTTGCTGCAAGACATAATCAAACAACAAGGACCACCAAGTAAAGGTAGAATACTTACCTCCGTGGCCCCTTATGAAGGGCTGGCGAGGAGCGCGCTCCACCGCCAGCCGTCGCAGCAACGCGTTACGACGATATGTCGAGCATGCGCGCCGGCGGGCTCTTCACGAAGTCACTCACGTGACTCCGAAATGAAATTCCACACACTCACAACTCTCTGTTTGAAAAAGTTTTTCCTCATCTCTGTTCTAAATGGCTTACTACTTATTCGTAAACTATGGCCCCTGGTTCTGGACTCCTCCAACATTGGGAACACGTTTCCTGCCTCTAACATGTCCAAAGTCTTAATAATCTTGTATGTTTCAATAAGATCCCCTCTCATCCTTTTAAATTCCAGAGTGTACAAGCCCAGTCGCTCCATTCTCTCAGCATATGACAGTCCTGCCATCCCGGGAATTAACCTGGTGAACCTACGCTGCACTCCCTCAATAGCAAGAATGTCCTTCCTCAAGTTTGGAGACCAAAACTGCACACAATACTCCAGGTGTGGTCTCACAAGGGCTCTGTACAACTGCAGAAGGACCTCTTTGCTCCTGTACTCAACTCCTCTTGTTATGAAGAATCATATAGCACATAGAATCATACAACACAGAAAGAGGCCCTTCAGCCCAACTTGCCCATGCTGACCAACATGCCCCATCTACACTGGTCCCACCCGCCCACATTTGTCCGATATCTCTCGAAAGGTAGAGGTAGAGTTGCTGCATTACAGCACTTGCAGCGTGGGAGACTGCGGGTTTGATCCTGACTACGGCTGCTGTCTGTTTGGAGTTTGCACGTTCACCCCGTGACCTGCATGGGTTTTCTCCGGGAGCTCCGGTTTCCTCCCACACCCCTGAGGCGTACAGGTCTGGAGGTAAATTGGCTTGGTGAAATTGTGAAAAATGTCCCCAGTGTGTGTAGGGGTAGTGTTAGCGTGCGGGGATCGCTGGTCGGCGCGGACTCGCTGGGCCGAAGGGCCTGTTTCCACGCTGTATCTCCGTACTAAACTAAGACGCTGCCTGTCCCGCTGAGTTACTCCAGCATTTTGTGTCTATGTTTGATAGGATGGTTCATTTGTCACCTTTCCAAGATTCTGTTGAGTTGCTTCAGATACCTGGCCATCCTTGCAGAAAACCACTAGAGGAATGTTACCATTCTGGTTCACAGGGAGCGTCGTATGGTCTCATGCTTTCTATTGTTTAGCAATAAATACTGTAGATATTTTCACCAGAAAAATATACTTGCCTCAGATTGCCACATAGTTCACCTGGAATGAGTCCAGTTCTAAACAAGCAAGCTGTTGTTACCCTGGCCTGTCTAAATGCAGTTTAGTTTGGAGATACAATGCGGAAACAGGCCCTTCAGACCACCGGCAGGTCGCACACACACTGGGGACAAACCGACAAACCTGTACGTCTTTGGAGTGTGGGAGGAAACCGGGGATCTCGGAGAAAACCCCACGCAGGTCACGGGGAGAACGTGCAAACTCCGTGGAGACGGCACCCGTAGTCGGGATCAAACCCGAGTCTCAGATTCACAGATTCACAACTCTCTGGGTGAAAAAGGTTCTCCCTCACCTCAGTCCTAAATGGAGACGGTAAAATCAAGGAAGGAGGTGTCGGAGATACCGGCGATCCCCAACACAACTAAAGGGCCTGTCCCACCAGCATGCAACTCCATGCGATGAGCGCGACCTAACGTGGTCGCTTGAGCCGTCCGGCGTCGTGGGGCCAGTCCCACTTCGATCGCCGGAGCCGTGCGGAATTGTGCGGAGTTCGTCCCGACATCGCGCGGGGCTCCGAAAAACTGACTATGTTCAAAACTTCCGCGCGGCAACGGCTTGTCGGCTCGCAGTCGCCTCGACACATTACACACCGCCCCGACATCGTGCCTCCGTGAACCTATCTGTAGGTGCCTCCGTGACCCTCTATGTGTGTGGCTCCGTGGCCCTCTCTGTGTGTGTGCCTCCGTGCCCCTCTCTGTGTGCCCCTCTCTGTCCTGGCGAACTTACCTTAAGACTTCGCTCCAAGTTCACCTCACTTTGCGCTGCGTTGCGCCACTCACCCAACCTCCGCGCGGCCCTCACTGCCGGTTTGGTCGCGCTTGCCGCATGCAGGCGCATGCTGGTGGGAACGGCCCTGTACAGGGGATCACCCGACCTCCGCGCGGCCCCCGCTTCTAGTTTGATCGCGCTCATCGCATGGAGTCGGATGCTGGTAGGACAGGCCCTTAACTCTATCCCACACACACACACACACAAGGGACAATTTATAATTTTACCAAAGCCAATTCACCTACAAACCTGCACGCCTTTGCAGCGTGGGAGGAAACTGGAGCACCCGGAGAAAACCCACGCAGGTCACAGGGAGAACGGACAAACTCCGTACAGACAGCACCCGTAGATGGGATCGAACCCGGGCCTCCGGTTCCTTGCCGCCCCTGGACACTGTGCTGTCCTGGTCTTGTCAATACCTGTTTGGCTATCTCAATGGACTTCAGTAATAAATCATTGACTTACATGTCAGATTAATATTTCCAGGAATGGAGTTAACAATTGGACCTTTTACGATGAGTTACGGGGAAATATTTGAAACTCTTGCGAATTTACAGCGAATTATCTTCTAATCACTAACAGAGGTTAATTTGTTAATAGAGTAATGGAGTAGCATGGAAACAGGCCCTTCCACCCAACCTGCCCATTCTGGCAATTGCTATGTATCTGCCAGCTTCCTTATTTTCAAGAGTCAAGAGTGTTTCATTGTCATACGTCCCAGATAGAACAATGGCATTCCTACTTGCTGCAGCACAACAGACCATGTAATTATAGCAAATAATATAACAACTCAGAAAATAAAAGAGCGAACAATAACAGTGCAATAATGATAGTGTTTAAGAAGGAACTGCAGATGCTGGAAAAATCGAAGGTAGACAAAAATGCTGGAGAAACTCAGCGGGTGAGGCAGCATCTATGGAGCGAAGGAATTGGTGACGTTTCGGGTCGAGACCCTTCTTCATTATTATTTAATAATAATAATAATAATTATAATAATATTGTAGTTCATAGCTTATGAGGTTGTAGTGTTTAATAGTCCGATGGCTGTGGGGAAGATGCTGTTCCTGAACCTGGACGTTTCAGTTTTCAGGCTCCTGTACCTTCTTCCCGCAGGCAGTGGTGAGATGAGTGTGTGGCCAGGATGGTGTGGGTCCTTTGATGATGTGGGCAGCCTTATTGAGGCAGCGACTGCGATAGATCCCTTCGACAGTGGGGAGGCCAGAGCCGGTGATGGACTGGGCAGTGGTCACAACTTTCTGCAGTCTTTTCCGCTACTGGACGCTCAAGTTGCCGAACCAAGCCACGGTGCAACCAGTACGTTCGAGAGAATCCTCTTTTCATGCCGAATCTCCGTAATCTTCTCAGGAAGTGGAGGCGCTGATGTGCCTTCTTTATCATTGCATCAGTGTAATTCATGATTCATTCGTTATTTTTCAGTGTGCTTTTTAAGAGAATCAACTGGAAACAGGCCCTTTGGCCCACCAAGTCCGCGCCAACCTTCACACGGGTGCTATGTTATCCGACTTTAGTTTGTTGTTTAGTTTAGTTTAGTTCCGAGATGGAGCACGGAAACAGGCCCTTCGGCCCACTGGGTCCGCGCTGACCAGCGCTCCCCGCACGCTAACACTATCCTACACCCACTAGGGACAATTTTCACATTTACACCAAGCCAATTCACCTACAAACCTGTATGTCTTCGGAGTGTGGGAGGAAACCGAAGATCTTGGAGAAAACCAACGCAGGTCACGGGGAGAACGTACAAACTCCGTACAGACAGCACCTGTAGTCGGGATTGAACCCGGGTCTCCGACGCTGCATTCGCTATAAGGCAGCAGCTCTACCGCTGCGCCACCGTGACCGCCCTTGTCTTGCGGGTTCGTAGGTTAATTGGCTTGGTAAAATTGGAAATTGCCCTAGTGTGTGTGTGTACCATAGTTTTTAGTGTTTGGGGTGATCGCTGGTCGGTACAGACTTGGTGGGCTGAAGGGCCTGTTTCTACGCTGTATCTCTAAACTAAACTATACTAAACTAAACGTGTGGCGTTGGTTTAGGATTGGGTTTACTGTTGTCACATGTACTGAGGTTCAGTGAGAAGCCTTGTTCTCCTCGCTATCCAAACAGATCAGATCTTCACACATAAATATTAGAAACATAGAAACATAGAAATTAGGTGCAGGAGTAGGCCATTCGGCCCTTCGAGCCTGCACCGCCATTCAATATGATCATGGCTGATCATCCAACTCAGTATCCCGTACCTGCCTTCTCTCCATACCCTCTGATCCCCTTAGCCACAAGGGCCACATCTAACTCCATCTCAAATATAGCCAATGGACTGGCCTCAACTACCCTCTGTGGCAGAGAGTTCCAGAGACCCACCACTCTCTGTGTGAAAAAAGTCCTTCTCATCTCGGTCCTAAAGGATTTCCCCCTTATCCTTAAGCTGTGACCCCTTGTCCTGGACCTCCCCAACATCGGGAACAATCTTCCTGCATCTAGCCTGTCCAACCCCTTAAGAATTTTGTAAGTTTCTATAAGATCCCCTCTCAATCTCCTAAATTCTAGAGAGTATAAACCGAGTCTATGCAGTCTTTCTTCATAAGACAGTCCTGACATCCCAGGAATCAGTCTGCACTCCCTCTATGGCAATAATGTCGTTCCTCAGATTTGGAGACCAGAACTGTACGCAATACTCCAGGTGTGGTCTCACCAAGACCCTATACAACTGAAGTAGAACCTCCCTGCTCCTATACTCAAATCCACTCACTTACTTACTGCCCATTCTGCCTCCTGGCATGTCGGGCAGCAACGAAGGTCCTCAACTCCTTGTTGATTCCTTCAGTTGCTGTTTCCGTAACATTTTTGTTTTACGAGACAGGGTTGTTGACCCTGTGCTCCACCCCCAACCTGGAGGACCAGTGGATCGCTCTTCGTCTCGCCTCTACCCTTCGACCTGTCCAGCATGGGAGACCCTAACAGGAGACAAATCTCCCACTGGCGTAGCTCTAGGGGTCACTGAGACGCACGAGCACCCCGACCACAACAAGGTTGCAATCCAACGGGGGGCCACATAAATAAAATCAAGTCAAACTCAAGTACAACAGATAGAACAAAGGGGAAGATACAGAGTGCAGAATATAGACATTATACAATAGACAATAGGTGCAGGAGTAGGCCATTCGGCCCTTCGAGCCAGCACCGCCATTCAATGTGATCGTGGCTGATCATCCCCAATCAGTACCCCGTTCCTGCCTTCTCCCCATATCGCCTGACTCCGCTATCTTTAAGAGCTCTCTCTTGAAAGTATCCACAGAACCGGCCTCCACCGCCCTCTGAGGCAGAGAATTCCACAGACCCACAACTCTCTGTGTGAAAAAGTGTTTCCTCGTCTCCGTTCTAAATGGCTTACCCCTTATTCTTAAACTGTGGCCCCTGGTTCTGGACTCCCCCAACATCGGGAACATGTTTCCTGCCTCTAGCGTGTCCAAACCCTTAACGATCATCTCAGATCTTCTCAGCATCGTAGCCCATCAGTTCCAGAGACAATAATCATGCAATGATAACAATAAAAGTCTACTGTAGTTCAGAGCTTATATGAGGTTGTAGCGTTTAATAGCTTGTTTAAGAAGGAACTGCAGATGCTGGAAAATCGAAGGTAGACAGAAATGCTGGAGAAACTCAGCAGGTGAGGCAGCATCTATGGAGCGAAGGAAATAGGCAAGGTTTTGGGTCCAAACCCTTCTTCAGACTTATTAGCTTGATGGCTGTAGGGAAGAAGCTGTTCCTGAACCGCGACGTTACAGTTTTCAGGCTCCTGCACCTTCTTCCCGATGGCAGGGGTGGAATGAATGCGTGGCCAGGATAGTGTGGGTATCCAGCAGGTCTTCATTGCCTCTTGAAAGGAGAAAAAAAAAACCAGTAATATGAAATATGAAAAAGATTTGACCAAGTGAGATGCAGAGTATGCAAATGTTTGCAAAGTATGCAAAATTCATCTTGTAATCAGAACATTTTGCATCCTACACTGGAAATCTTTGATGTATATTGAAGGTAGAAATAGGCTGCGTGGTGGTGCAGGTGCTGTCTGTACGGAGTTTGTACGTACACCCCGTGACCGCGTGGGTTTTCACCGGGTGCTCCGGTTTTGTCCCACACTCAGACTGATGAAGGCCAATGTGCCAAAAGTCTTTTTGACCACCCTATCTACCTGCGACTCCACCTTCAACGAGCCATACACCTGTACTCGGATTTGAATTTTAACAGCCATATAAAGACCATTACCAAATCGGCCTACTACCATCTAAAAAACATTGCAAGAATCAAGGGATTTCTGTCCAAAGAAGACACTGAAAAACTTGTTCATGCGTATATCTTCAGTAGGTTAGATTATTGTAACGGCATCTTTACAGGTCTCAGTAAAAAATCAATTAAACAACTGCAGCTTATCCAGAATGCCGCTGCCAGAGTCTTGACCAACACCAAGAAAATGGACCACGTTACACCTGTCCTTAAACCTTTGCACTGGCTCCCTGTGTGTAAAAGGATAGATTTTAAAATTCGGTTACTGGCTTACAAGGCACTGAATGGTCTGGGTCCAAAATACATCTCTGACCTACTTGTTGTATATGAGGCACCTAGACTCCTCAGGTCTTCAGGGACAGGTTTACTCTGTGTTCCCAGGGTCAGAACTAAAAAGGCTGAAGCAGTGTTCAGTTTTTATGCTCCACACCTGTGGAACAAGCTCCCTGAACATCTGAGGTGTGCACAGACTGTAAGCTCATTTAAATCAGGCCTAAAAACACTGTTGTTTACTGTAGCTTTTCCATAACGCAACATGCAGGTAATCTTAACCTTCTAATCTTAACCCTTTTATGTGCTTTTAAAATCGTTCTAATATTTTAGTGACTTTGTTTTAATATACATGCAATTGTCTTATTGCTTGTTATGTAACTTTTGATTATTGGTTATTTTGTTGTCCTGTGTTGTATTGTGGTTCTGCAATGTATTTAAGCTATGTTATTCTTTTGTTTCTCCTGTAAAGCACTATGAATTGCTGCTTGTACGAATGGTGCTATATAAATAAACTTGCCTTGCCTAAACTTGCCTTACTCCTAGATCCCTCTGCTCTACAACACTTCCCAGATCCCTGCCATTCACTGTGTAGGTCCTGCCCATGTTAAGACTTACCAAGATGCAACACCTCACATGTCTCTGTGTTAAATTCCATCAACCATTCCTTAGCCCACCTGCCCAACTGATCAAAACCCTGCTGCAATTTTCGACATGTGGAATTCTCTGCCTCAGATGGCGGTGGAGGCCGGTTCTCTGGATGCTTTCAAGAGAGAGCTAGATAGGGCTCTTGAAGATAGCGGAGTCAGGGGATATGGGGAGAAGGCAGGAACGGGGTACTGATTGGGGATGATCAGCCATGATCACATTGAATGGCGGTGCTGGCTCGAAGGGCCAAATGGCCTACTCCTGCACCTATTGTCTATTGTCTGTTGTCTATTGACAATACCACTCACTTTAGTGTCATCTGCAAATTTGCTAATCTGGCCATGTATTTTCTAATCCAAGGTAGACAAAAATGCTGGAGAAACTCAGCGGGGGTGAGGCATCATCTAGGGAGCGAAGGAATAGGTGACGTTTCGGGTCGAGACCCTGAAGGGTCTACAATATGGAATACAATATGGAACTTTAATTCTTTGATTCCACTGGTTTTGTGCTTTGTTACCCTGTCATCGAGATCCAAGACTTGAAGGACCAGCCTGGAGAAGGGTCTTGACCTGAAACGTTGCCCATTCCTTCTCTCCAGAGATGCTGCCTGTCCCGCTGAGTTACTCCAGCATTTTGTGTCCGTCTTTGGCCTGAAGGACGATGTTATGGGAGAGATGTCTTCGGAAGGAACCAACCCAAACCAGTTCTAGTAACAAATGTAAACCCAGGGTGATGTCTACACTGTAAATAATGGGCAAGGTTGGTATTGGTACAACACTGTATCACATCTCAATGTTCGTAAAGTGTTGGAATGTTTCAGGTGTAACTAGGGAAAGAAAACTTTCATTCATCTCAGAGTATAAGACCATGGAGCATTATCATTAATCAAGGACCATTTACACTCCGGCTTGTTCTTGGTCACCCATATTGAAGCAATTGTCAGGAAAGCACAACAACGCCTCTGCTTCCTGAGAAGGCTTAAGGGCCTGTCCCACTAGCATGCAACTCTATGCGATGAGCGCGACCTAACGTGGTCGCTTGAGCCGTCCGGCGTCGCGGGGCCGGTCCCACTTCGATCGCCGGAGCCGTGCGGAATTGTGCGGAGTTCGTCCCGACATCGCGCGGGGCTCCGTAAAACTGACCGTGTTCAAAAATTCCGCGCGGCAACGGCTTGTCGGCTCGCAGTCGCCTCGACGCATTACACACCGTCTCGACGTCGTGCCTCCGTGAACCTATCTGTAGGTGCCTCCGTGACCCTCTCTGTGTGTGGCTCCGTGGCCCTCTCTGTGTGTGTGCCTCTGTGCCCCTCTCTGTGTGCCCCTCTCTGTCCTGGCGAACTTACCTTAAGACTTCGCTCCAAGTTCGCCTAACTTTGCGCCGCGTTGCGCCACTCACCCGACCTCCGCGCGGCCCCTCGCTGCCGGTTTGGTCACGCTTGCCGCATGCAGGCGCATGCTGGTGGGAATGGCCCTGTACGGGGATCACCCGACCTCTGCGCGGCCCTCGCTGCCGGTTTGGCCGCGCTCATCGCATGGAATCGCACGCTGGTGGGACAGGCCCTTTAGGAAGTTCGGCATCTCCCGAACAACTCTCACCTAGAAAGCATTGTGTCGGGATGCATCACAGCACGGTCTGGGAACAGCTCCATCCAAGACCGCAAGAAATTACAGCGCATTGCGGACGCAGCCCAGACCATCACACAAACCAACCTCCCTTCCATCGACTCCATCTACACCTCACGCTGCCTCGGCAAGGCCAGCAGCATCATCAAGGACCAGTCTCACTCCCGGCCACTCCCTGTTCTCCCCTCTCCCATCGGGCAAGAGGTACAGAAGTGTGAAAACGCATGCACACCTCCAGATTCAGGGATTTTTTCCCAGCTGTTATCAGGCAACTGAACCATCCTACCACAACTAGAGAGCAGTCCTGAACTACTATCTACCTCATTGGAGACCCGCGGACTAATTTTAATCGGACTTTACTGGACTTTACCTTGCACTAAACGTTATTTCGTTTGATCATGTAAATATACACTGTGGATAGCTCAACAGCTTTTCACTGTACCTCACTACAATTGACAATAAACAAAACCAAATTAAACTATCAAGCCATACCCTCTTCTTCTCTCTCCCACCTTGAAGGAACATACCATTAGATTCAGGAACAGATTCTTCCCCATTGTTATCAGTCTACTGAACGGTCCTCTTGTAAAGCTAAAACTGTAATCCCGATCTTCCAACCTACCTCATTTTTGCCCCTGCACTTTTCTTTTTATCTGCAATTTCAGCGACCCATATTCAAAGACTGAAGAAACGTCCTGATCTGAAACATTGTCTAAGGTAGACAATAAGCTGGAGAAACTCAGCGGGTGAGGCAGCATCTATGGAGCGAAGGAATGGGCGACGTTTTGGGTCGAGACCTTTCTTCAGACTGATGTGGGGGGGGGGGGGGGCGGTAAGAAGAAAGGAAGAGGCGGAGACAGTGGGCTGTGGGAGAGCTGGGAAGGGGAGGGGAAGGAGGGAGAAAGCAGGGACTACCTGAAATTGGAGAAGTCAATGTTCATACCGCTGGGGTGTTAACTACCCAAGCGAAATATGAGGTGCTGCTCCTCCAATTTGCGGTGGGACTCACTCTGGCCATGGAGGAGGCCCAGGACAGAAAGGTCGGATTCGGAATGGGAGGGGGAGTTGAAGTGCTGAGCCGTCGGGAGATCAGGTTGGTTATTGCGGGCCGAGCGGAGGTGTTGGGCGAAACGATCGCCAAGCCTGCGCTTGGTCTCACCGATGTAGAGCAGTTGACACCTAGAGCAGCGGATGCAATAGATGAGGTTGGAGGAGGTGCAGGTGAACCTCTGCCGCACCTGGAAACATTGTCTATCCATTTTCTCCAGAGATGCTGCCTGAGCTACAGCAAAAAAACATTTGTTGCGTGCTAACCAGCCAGTGGAAAGACAATACATGATTACAAGCAAGCCATTTACAGTGTATAAATACAGGATAGAGGGAATCACGTTCAGTGCGAGGTAAAGCCAGTAAACCCAGTAAAGTCAATAGACAATAGACAATAGGTGCAGGAGTAGGCCATTCGGCCCTTCGAGCCAGCACCTCCATTCAATGCGATCATGGCTGATCATCCACAATCAGTACCCCGTTCCTGCCTTCTCCCCATATCCCCTGACTCCGCTATTTTTAAGAGCCCTATCTAGCTCTCTCTTGAAAGCATCCAGAGAACCGGCCTCCACCGCCCTCTGAGGCAGAGAATCCCACAGGCTCACCACTCTGTGAGAAAAAGTGTTTCCTCATCTCCGTTCTAAATGGCTTACCCCTTATTCTTAAACTGTGGCCCCAGGTTCTGGACTCCCCCAACATCGGGAACATGTTTCCTGCCTCTAGCGTGTCCAAACCCTTAACAAGTCCGATCAAAGATAGTCCGAGGGTCTCCAGTGAGGCGGGTAGTAGCTCGGGAATATTTCAGTCGTGCAACTTAATGCAGAGTTACTAAATCCCTTGGTATAGTTGGCAAGAGAAAACTGACTAAAAGTGGGCCTTCTCAATGTATTTAAAAGAGTGAAGTTGATATCCGGCGCGTGGAAAATATTTTTCTGCGTAGGTTTCTGAGTGTGAATATGTGTGTAGGTGTGATCTGCTATGGATAAGCATGTGATGCACAGTCTTCAACAGAAAGCCACACACACACGGCTATTTTTAGCATGACCTTGTTAGAATGCTCCTCTGAACACTGATCCTGCCGACAACTTCATTGTCAGTTGGTGCGATAAAGAGAGAGAGACAGAGAGAGAGAGACAGAGAGAGAGACGACAGAGAGAGAGACGACAGAGAGAGAGAGACAGAGAGAGAGAGACAGAGAGAGAGAGACAGAGAGAGAGAGACAGATGTACAAAGAGAGAGAGACAGAGAGAGAGACAGAGAGAGAGACAGAGAGAGAGACAGAGACAGATGTTCAAAGAGAGAGAGACAGAGAGAGAGAGAGAGAGAGACAGATATGCAGAGAGAGAGAGAGATAGAGAGAGATGGACAGATGTACAGAGAGAGGGAGACAGAGAGAGAGACAGATATGCACAGAGAGAGACACAGAGAGAGAGACAGAGACAGACATACAAAGAGAGAGAGAGAGAGAGAGAGAGAGAGAGAGAGGCAGAGAAGAGAGAGAGACAGAGACAGAGACAGACAGACAGAGAGGGAGACACACAGACAGGGAGAGAGACATAGACAGACAGAGAGAGTGACCGAGAGAGAGAGACAAAGAGAGACAGAAAGACACAGAGAGAGCCAGAGAGACAGAGAGAGAGAGAGAGAGAGAGAGAGAGAGGCATACAGAGAGAGAGAGAGACAGACAGACAGACATACAGAGAGAGAGACAGCGAGAGAGAGTAGGCTGATCAGGTTTTTCAGTTTAGTTCTGTTTCAGTTCAGTTCACTTCAGTTGAGTTTATTGTCACGTGTAGCGAGGTACAGTGAGAAGCTCTTGTTGCGTGCTAACCAGTCAGCGGAAAGACAATACATGATTACAATCGAGTTATTACCAGTGTACAGATACATGATGAGGGAATAACGTTTCATTCATTCATTCATCGTTGACAACATCAGCGACGCAGTGACGCTGGTTTCCGACGGGAACAGTGACGGACGCTCCACACATCTCCGTCCTCCAGTTCCTGCGGACTTCTGCCGCTGGAAGTCTAGGATTTTGGTGTGTGTGTGTGCTTCATCATCATTCCTTACAACGCTACGTACGACAGTGATCGCAACGTCTACTGAAGTGGGGATGGCCGTTGGCTCGCTAGGAGCTCATCCGCCCTTTGACAGGTCTTGTTTTTGGTCCTGCTGGGGGTCCACAGCCCCCTCCTCACCTGGCAAACCCAGGTTTAGTTGGCGTCTATCCGACCATGTAGCGGGTAGCATGGGGTTACATGGTACCCGTGGCGGGGGGGGGGGGGGGGGGGGGGGTGGAACTCCCTGTGACCTGATCTAACGTTTGATGCAAGGCCAAGCCAGCAAAGTCCGAGGGTCACCAATGAGGTGGTTAGTCGCTCAGCTCTGCTCTCTAGTTGTGGTATTCAATCTCACACCCAACCTTTCCCTTTCCCACCTCTCCCATTCCATCTGTAGCCCTCCTTGCAGCTCGGGAGGTCCATACGTATCTCCTCCAACCTCATCTACTGCATTCAATGCTCCTTATGTGGCCTCCTTTAACATCGGCGAGATTATCTGTAGACTAGGCGACCGTTTACTGCGGTTTGGTTCCGAGATACAGAGCGTAAACAGGGCCTTCGGTCCAACAAGTCGGCACTGACCAGCGATCCCCGCACATTAATGCTATCCCATGGGACATATGACAATTAAACACTCTTGACTCCCCTTCCCATTCCTACACCCACCTTAATGGCCTTTATAAATCAGAACATTGAATATAGGAGTAGGGAAGTAATGTTAAAATTGTACAAGGCATTGGTGAGACCAATTCTGGAGTGTGGTGTACAATTTTGGTCGCCTAATTATAGGAAGGATGTCAACAAAATAGAGAGAGTACAGAGGAGATTTACTAGAATGTTGCCTGGGTTCCAGCAACTAAGTTACAGAGAAAGGTTGAACAAGTTAGGTCTTTATTCTTTGGAGCGCAGAAGGTTAAGGGGGGACTTGATTGAGGTCTTTAAAATGATGAAAGGGATAGACAGAGTTGACATGGATAAGCTTTTCCCATTGAGGGTAGGGAAGATTCAAACAAGAGGGCATGACATGAGAATTAAGGAACAGAAGTTTAGGGGTAACATGAGGGGGAACTTCTTTACTCAGAGAGTGGTGGCTGTGTGGAATGATCTTCCTGCAGAAGTGGTGGAGGCAGGATCGATTTTAACATTTAAAAGTAAAGTGGATAGGTATATGGATGGGAAGG
The DNA here is from genome assembly GCA_963514005.1 of Raja brachyura. The sequence goes on from OY740799.1 coordinate 4,023,622, forward strand.
GAATGGAGGGGTATGGTCTGAGTGCAGGTAGATGGGACTAGGGGAAAATGAATGGTCGGCACGGACTGGAAGGGCCGAGAAGGCCTGTTTCCGTGCTGTAATGGTTATATGGTTATATGGTTAATGTGCTGGAGTAGCTCAGCGGGTCAGGCAGCATCTCCTGTAGCTCAGGCCCTCGAGTCCCGGTAACATCCTCGTAAATCTTCCCTGCACCACACGCCGTTGACTGAAGCATGCTGCAATGCCCGAGGTGGTGCCCTTGAGATGAAACGTTTAATCGGACAGCCTGACAATGACACTACAACCCACAATGCCGTGTACCTGATCTCTGATAAAATCATTTCACTTTAGAAAGTGCGTTCAGAGAAACTTGAAGATACCATCTAAGACCTGTTTAGTGATAACGGCCTCAACGGCTCTGCTAATGTTTATCCTGGCACGTTTATAAATCCTGTAATTTGTGCCACGATAATAATTTGCTGATGGATACGCCTTATATTCAAAGGTTGAATGGTACTACATGAGTATACTGTGGAGAGGTAAAGTGCTTTAGGTATTCAATGATTCAATGAATCAATTATAGATCATTGTCGCGTGTACCTAGGTACAGTGAAATGCTTCGATCAGACATCAGTGAAATGCTTCGATCAGTAGAAACATAGAAACATAGAAATTAGGTGCAGGAGTAGGCCATTCGGCCCTTCGAGCCTGCACCGCCATTCAATGTGATCATGGCTGATCATCCAACTCAGTATCCCGTACCTGCCTTCTCTCCATACCCCCTGATCCCCTTAGCCACAAGGGCCACATCCAACTCCCTCTTAAATATAGCCAATGAACTGGCCTCAACTACCCTCTGTGGCGGAGAGTTCCAGAGACCCGGAATGTCACCGTGCTTCTGGCCCTGACAAAGTTACAAAAGTCTGAAGAACTCGTCTCGACCCGAAACGTCACCTATTCCTTCGCTCCATAGACGCTGCCTCACCCCCGCTGAGTTTCTCCAGCATGTTTAGTCCACCTTCGATTTTTCCAGCATCTGCAGTTCTTTCTTAAAAGTTACAAAAGTTAATATTTAGAAAGTTTAGTTTAGTTCAGAGATTCAACACAGGAACATACAAGATTTATAAGGGTTTGGACACGCTCAACGCAGGAAAGATGTTCCCGATTTTGGGGGAGTCCAGAACCAGGGGACCACACAGTTTAAGAATAAGGGGAAGCCATTTAGAACGGAGACGAGGAAACACTTTTTCACACAGAGAGTTGTGAATTTGTGGAATTCTCTGCCTCAGAGGGCGGTGGAGGCCGATTCTCTGGATGCTTTCAAGAGAGAGTTGGATAGGGCTCTTAAAGATAGCGGAGTCAGGGGATATGGGGAGAAGGCAGGAACGGGGTACTGATTGGGGATGATCAGCTATGATCACAGTGCTGGCTCAAAGGGCCGAATGGCCTACTCCTGCACCTATTGCCTATTGTCTATGACGTTCATGAGTCTGAAGTAGGGTCTCGACCCGAAACGTCACCCGTTCCTTCTCTCCAGAGATGCTGCCTGACCCGCTGAGTTACTCCAGCATTTTGTGACTTTCTTCGGAGTAAACTGGCATCTGCAGTTCCTTCCTATCCCCTTCTCTTCCCATTGGGAATTTTGGCCTTCAGGCCAACTCAAGATTTCCATCTCAGCAAGTCCTACCCATGTACTCGCCCAAATGCCGTTTAGATGTTGTTATTCTACCTGTCTCAACCCCCACTTTCATTTCATACACATACTACCTTCGAAACATAGAAACATTGAAAATAGGTGCAGGAGTAGGCCATTCGACCCTTCGAGCCAGCACCGCCATTCAATATGGTCATGGCTGATCATCCAAAATCAGTACCCCATCCCAGCTTTTCCACCATATCACTTGATTCCGTTATCCCTTAGAGCTAAATATAACTCTCTCTTGAAAACATCCAGTGAATCGGCCTCCACTGCCTTCTGTGGCAGAGAATTCCACAGATTCACAACTCTCTGGGTGAGAAGGTTTTTCCTCATCTCAGTCCTAAATGGAGACGGTGAGATCAAGAAAGGGGGTGTTGTAGATACCGTTGGGCAGCGATCCCCGCACACTAACTCTATCCTACACACACTAGGGATAATTTACAATTGTACCTAAGCCAATTAACCGACCAACCTGTATGCCTTTGGAGTGTGGGAGGAAACTGGAGCGCCCGGAGTAAGCCTACGCAGGTCACGGGGAGAGCGTACAAACTCCGTACTGACAGCACCCGTAGTCGGGATCGAACCCGGGTCCCTGGCCCTGTGAGGCAGAGACTCTACCGCTGCGCCGCCGTGCCGCACTTGC